>PVKP010002911.1:0-89525 GCA_004027715.1 Plecturocebus donacophilus | reverse complement strand
AAATTTACAGTCATGGTGGAAGGTGAAGGGGTTGCAGGTGCATATTCACATGGCTGGCAGGAGAGAGAGAGTGAATGAAGCAGGAGGTGCTGCACACTTTCAAACAACTGGATCCATTGAGAACTCTATTGCAAGGCAGCATAGGAGGACAGTGCTAAACCATTAGAAACCACCCCCATGATCCATCACGTCCCACTGGGCCCCACCTCCAATATTGGGAACTACAATTCAACATGAGATTTGGGTGGAGATACAGAGCCAAACCATATTAAATATGCATATTTGTTTTGGTGAAATTTTCAACTGTTATCATAGTTTTATATGCTGGGGGCAAGTAGAACACCTGCTTCATTTTTGTTGTGTTAAATATGGCCCCTAAACACAAAGCAGCTATTTTATCAATGATGTAACTAAAGAAAGAGCCAACCTCAGTGGCTCATACATGTAATCCCAGAACTTTGGGAAGCCAAGGCAGACAAATGGCTTCAGTCTAGGAGTTTGAGACCACCCTAGGCAACATGGTGAAAACCCATCTCTAAAAAAGTAAGAAAACTAGCCAGCTGTAGTGGTACACATCTGTAGTCCCAGCTACTCTGGAAGCTGAAGTGGAAAAAAATCACTTGAGCCTCGGAGATTGAGGCTGCAGTGAGCTGAGATGGCGCCACTACACTCTAGCCTGGGTGACCTACCTTGTCCTTCTAAAGTACTGGGATTACAGGTGTGAGGTATGAGCCACCAGGCCTGGACACTGATAGCATTCTTTTTTTTTTTTTTTAAGAGACAGGGTTTCTCCATGTTGGTCAGGCTGGTCTCAAACTGCTGACCTCAGGTGATCCACCCGCCTCAGCCTCCCAAAGTGCTGGGATTACAGGCGTGAGCCACTGCACCCAGCTGCTGCTGCTTTTTTTTTTTTTTTTTTTTTTGAGACTGAATCTTGCTCTGTCACCCACGCTGGAGTTGGAACAATCTCTACTCACTGCAACCTCCACCTTCTGGGTTCAGGTGATTCTCCTGCCTCAGCTTCCCAGGTAGCTGGGATGACATATGTGTACCACCATGCCTGTCTAATTTTTGTATTTTTAGTAGAGACAGGTTTCATTAGGGCAGGCAGATCTTGAACTCCTAACCTCAAGTGATCTGCCCGCCCGCCTTGACCTCTCAAAGTGCTGGGATTACAGACGTGAGCCACCGTTTCCAGCCCCCAGTAGCATTCTTAATAACCATTTCCTTTGGTTATTCAATTCAGGCTTTGTTTTGTGAATCCTTTCTACACACACATACACACACATTCTCTCTCACACAGAATTGTTGTTATATAACATGGTGAGTATTTAGTGGGTATTTCTCTAATCTGCTTAAATGACACAGTTCTCTCATACTGACTTGTATTGTTCTAGCCAAGCAGACTGAGTGTTTGAAATAACAGCTTAGGATGCCTGAAGATAGGGGTACTGAAAATTGATTCTTGTGGCCTTACTTTTTTCTTGTAAAGTCTAAATGAGTCTATTTATCATTCAATATTTTGAATTGCAGAGAAATTTAGATAACTGAAAGGAATACCTCAGCAGAATGTAGGCATCTCTATTTTGTTCTTATTAAATTATCAAAGAAGGAAATGAAAATGAATTATTTAAAATGATCGCCCTTGGAGGCCTTGGGCACCAAGCCATTTAAATGGACTGGTAAGAAGGTGGCCATTTTGTTCGTTGATGACTTTCCTGAGAATGGCTGGTGCAGACAGAGGAGATTTTTTTCTCATTGAACCTACCCTGATTTGATTCTCTTTCTGCATATTTGCCACCTGATTTTATTCTATGTAACATAAAGGGGGAAATGTGAAAACCAGTTCCTTTCAGTAAACCTTTGAAAAATTATTTAAAAACCCAACCCCTTACAATTTCTGAAGTTCCTGATGGTTTCTTCCAATGAGGTTTTCAGTTTACTGATTTTTATTTCACTCAGAAGAAGGGGCTGTGAAGTCAAGAGTGTAAGGCAGTGTGGGGTAACTTTTTTATGTTCTACTTCTGTGAAATGTATTCTATACATTTTTACAGAGCAACAGAAGAAAGCTTAGAGAATTAAAGACACATAAATTCAACCCCAGAAGCCTGTGAATAGCTAGATTAACTTCAAAACAATCAGTAAACAAATATTTTAAACTTCCACTGACCTTATTAAAATCTACTTCCAGAAACATTGTTTGAACTATTCTCATAAATTAGTCATCTTGCAAAACAGCTATGGCAATATGATACAATAAAGAGAGCAGTGATTTAGCAGTCAGAAGGTTGGAAGTCCCTGTCTTGGCTCATTCACAGGGAGATCACATGACATGCCAAGGTTCCCTAGATGAGGAAGCCAGGCGTGAGAGGCTAGTCAATGATCTGTCATAAAAGACTTTCTATGAGTCTTTGCTTAAACTTAGAAACCTCACAAAGAACACATCAGGAAATTTGGGTCAGAGCTTCACCTCATGCAAAATTGCAGTGTTATTTTAGAGTGCCGTTATGATTATGTTAGGCTTAGAAGACAGAGTGTCTGAGTCAGGATTCTGTTGTGTATAATGGATTGCATTCTCGTTGGCTTAGGCAGAAAAGTGTTAAATGGCTTGCAGAATTGTTGGGACGGCTGAGCTTCCACGAGCAGCTCCCAAGGTCTTCACACAGAATTGGACCACCAGAAAACCTGCTCCCTCCACCAGGACAGGAGCCTTAACTTCAGAAAGCTGCCCACCCAGTTGGAAAGCTGCCACCACAGTTACCAGCACCAGAAGCATCTTGTCTCTGCTACAGTCTCTGTCCACATAGCGAACGCCCTGTGCTCTGCCTCTCTCCCCCGACTCAGGTGCCACTCCAGGTCTTGCCCAAGTTTTCTGATTGGTGCAACTTAAATCACACCCAAAATACTGGCTGTGGAGAGCTCTGAGATTTCATCTTTCCAGCCTCTGTGTGCTGCATGTGGTTTGGAGCATTTGCCAACAAGCCAATCCACTATATTCACCATTGACAGTAAGTGAAATATTTATGATCCGTAACATTTGCATTTTTCACAATTTGCAGCATACATACTTCTTAATTAGAGCTAATGTCAAGTCATTCTACATATAAAAATATTATTTCCGACCATTACTGAAGAAACAGCTTTTTTAGAAATGGAGAGCAATGCCTACATTATTTCCTAAAGATGCAAAGCTGGTAGAGAAAATAGGATGTTAAATTTAGAATTTCCCTTCCAGCTTTGTTTATTTTCTCCACATCAGCTTTGTTTTCCTCTGTGCCTTTTTCTCCTGTGGGAATGTCCTCCACGTTTTCAATCTGATTTGCCCTTTGCCATGCAGACTTGTGGATGAAGAGCCCGAGTTCCTCGAGGTCGATGCTGATGGCCAGTGGCCTGGTGTCTGGGTTAACAGAACATCAACGCTCTCGGAGCCTGAGACCACTATAAGTCACTCATCAAGTCATTTGCCCAGGAATTGAATCATGTTTTTCTAAAAGCAAAGCTCCAAATTCAAACTTTGTTTTGACATATCAAACATTTCTCAACTGTGCCCTGGCCCCATGTTGTTACAACCACAAGGGCACTTTCGAGCTCCTACCACATGCAGCCACTGCCTGCTGGAGCCTGGCTGAGGCTCTAGGGAGGCACTGATGGAGAGCCTGACTCATGAATAACACAAATGCAGCCTCTTCCTCTCTACCTCTTCCTCCCCTCCAGTTCCTGCCTTGTCACATTTCTTTTCTGTCTCTCATAGCCATTAAATTCAGGTTACTATGATTTGCCATTTTCTCCTCTCATGAGAATTAGCATGGTCAGCCAGAGGCTTCCTCTCCTAGGAAACAAGGCATCACAACTGTGCATCTGACCCTTTTGTAGGCACCCCTGGCCATCCACATCTTGCAACCTGATAGACATTTTTCTACCTGGTCTTATACATGGGCACCTGTGCTGATCTCTCACTCCTGTCTTGGTGTGCTCCCAGCTTTTCCTGGAATTTTCTGACAAATTCATAATTCCCCTTTAATCATGCTTATCTATCTTCATATATGAGAAAGATGCATAGCAATACTGTGCATCTCTCCACAGTAACAATATCTTTCTTCCCTGGACTGCAACAAACATGCCATTGTATTGGAAGACTGTAGTAAAAATTAATCCTAGAGTGTACCTGATTATTATGTCTGCTAAAATAGTTTGCAATTAAGTTAAATGAAGATAAAACTACACATATTTAAAGACATGAAAGCCCAGTGAGTTATTTTGTGAACATGGGAAATGAATTAACAGTAACAGTTTGTGCAAAAACTTTCCTGTTCTTTCCTCCCTTAGGCACCTCATTATTTAAACATTTTCATTTTATTCAGTTATCCTACATCTGGAACTGGCCACTACTCAGCTAACTCCTCTTCCCCTCTTTTCTCCAATTCAGCTCTAGTGCAGAGGAGAAAAGGATAATAGAGCAAATATTACACTAAACATCATGGAATACTTCTCAAGACACCAAAAAGATAACATATCAAGAAATACTATTTACTATTTTGAACTGGAACAACGTGTAAATGTTCCCATCTCTTTTCTTGGCAGATGGAACTGGACAGAAATTCTGTCCATAAGGCCCTTAGAAACCCCATAAATGGGGTATCAGCGAGGACTGCACCAGCAGCTGCTTTCTCTGCAGTCAGGTAGATGAGCCCCAGAAATAACCACTGCTTATGGTTTGCTCTGTATCCTTCTAGGTGTTTTTCTGTGTGTACGTGTGTGTGTGTGTGTGTGTGTGTGTGTGTGTAGAGAGAGGGTGTATGTTTTATAAATGGGATTGTACTACACATTAGTCCAACATTTACTCATTTCATTTTATCATTGGAATGTGAGCTCCGTGAGGACAAAGATTTTTGTTTATTTTGCTTGCTAACACATCTTTTGTCTATAATAGAGGGTGAAACATGGTCACATCATAGTAAAAGCTCAATAAATATTTGTTGAATGAATGAAGAAATATGTCTGAGACATCTTTACAGTTCAACATTTAGAGAAATGATTCCTTTTTGTAAAGGTTACGTAATATGCATCGATTTACATAGCCATACTTCACTGTTAGATTTTAGGTTGTTTTGGGTAAACAATACAGTAAAGATCCTTGTACCATTTTTTGACCACTAAAGGAACTATTTCTGCATAAGGGTGTATCAAGATTCATTTGCAAATATGAAAGATCACTGTAGGTAAGCAGAAAGGGATTTTTTTTTTTTTAAGAGAGAAAGAGAAAGAGCGAGGGGGAGTTTTTTTAAGAGAAAGAAGTAGAATAAGAGAGAAAAAGAGAAAAGGGGAGAGAGAACGAGAATCTTGCTCTATTGCTCAGGATTTCATTTAAATCTGAAATGCTTATGCAATTACTAAAAAGTGATTTATTTCCTATTATGTGATCACTTTTAGAATAGGTATGATATAATATTGAAAAAAATATATATTTTGTGGATATGGGGTGGTAAGTTCTGTAAATATTTATTAAATTTGCTTGTTCCAGGTCTGAGTTCAAATCCTGTGTTTTTTTTTTCTCTCCATTAGGTTGATAGATCTTCCTCCATCCCTTTATGTTAAGTCTTTGTGTGTCCTTACCTATAAGAAAGGTCTGAATACAGCGTACTGATGGATTTTAACTTTTTATTCAGTTTGTCTAACTGTATGTTTTGATTGGGGCATTTAATCCCTTTAAGTTTAGGCTTAATATTGATATACATGAGTTTAATACTGTTATTTAAGGATAACAAGCTGTTTGCCCATTAGTTGATGTAAATTCTTTATTGTTGTAATATTCTTTACTTTTTGGTAAGTTTTTAGGATAACTGATGCTGGTTATTCCTTTCTGTGTATAGTACTTCTTTCAGAAGTTGTTGTAAAACAGGTCTGGTGGTGATGAAATCTCTGAGTTCTTGCTTGTTCGCAAAAAAATTTATTTTTCCTTCGCTTGTAAAACTTAGTTTGGTTGGATATGTAATTCTGGGTTGAAAGTGTTTTTCTTTAAGGGTGTTAAATATTAACCCCCATTCTCTTCTGGCTTGTAGAGTTTCTACTGAGAGATCTGCTGTGAGTCTGATAGGCTTCCCTTTATGGATAACCTGGCCTTTCTCTCTGGCTGCCCTTAGTATTTTGTCCTTTATTTCAATCCGAGTAAATCTGACGATTATGTGTCTTGAGGTTGGTCTTCTTGAGGAATATCTTTGTGGGGTTCTCTGTATTGCCTAGAGTTGAGTATTGTCGTGCCTTGCTAGTTTAGGAAAATTTTCCTGGATAATATCCTGAAAAATATTTTCCAGCTTGGATTCATTCTCTTCGTCACTTTCAGGTATACCTATTAAGCGTAAATTAAGTCTTTTCACATAGTCCCATATTTCTTGGAGATTTTGCTCATTCCTTTTTACCCTTTTTTCTCTGATCTTATTTTCTGGTTTCATTTCATTAAGTTGGTCTTCGACCTCTAATATCCTTTCTTCTACTTGATCAGTTTGACTGTTAAAACTTGTGCATACTTCACAGATTTCTCATATTGTGTTTTTCAGCTCCATTAATTCGTTTATGTTCTTCTCTAAATTGTCCATTCTCGTTAGCATTTCGTCAAACCGTTTTTCAAAATGGTTAGAACATATTCTTTTAGCTCACAGAAGTCTCTTATTATCCACCTTCTGAAGCCTAATTCTGTTAATTCTTTGCACTTGTTTTCCATCAGGCCTTGTTCCATTACTGATGAGGAACTAGCATCCTCTGTAGAAGGAGAGATATTCTGATTTTGAGTATTCTCAGTTTTTTTACGGTGGCTTCTTGGCATCTTTGTGGTTTTAGCCACCTGTCGTCTTTGTAATTACCAGCTTTCAAATTAGGTCTCTGAGTGGACGTCCAGCTTGTTAATTCCCAGCTCTGGAATCTATGTAATTTTCACTGCGGCAACCCGCAATGCTGGCTAAAACAGCAGCGTTGAAATTCGTGGTGCTTTTCTGCCCAGGGGTCTCTGGTCTGGCTTCCCTCTTCAGTCCCCTTTTCAATCAGCTGAATGGACTGCTCTGCCTTCACAGAGCTCCAAACATCATCCAAAAGGAGACCCAGTCCCATTTACTCCTCACCAAGAGCCGCTGGGCCGAGGTGCCGGCAAGACAGCTGCGCCAGCTGAAAGCGTCACGCTGGCGACCCGTGGGGCTCCTCCGCTGGGAATGTCCTGGTCCGTGGGCAGCAAAAATTTGCAAGTGTGGCATCCACTCGCTCTCTGCGCTTTCACTGGGAGCTGCAATCCTGAGCAGCTAGTGATCGGCCATCTTGGATCTCTCTCCAAGAAAGGGATTTCATACAGGGTATTTGGTACTGGAAGGGTGGAAGGCAGTAGGCTCCACTGAGCTTCCAGGAAGGTTCCCAGAACATCTCAATGCTGGCCCATTAAAGGAGCTTCTGTTCCTGCCAGAATAAGGAAGTATTTCTGTAGGTACATGCCAGGACCACCACTGCTGCCAAGATCTAGGATCAGCTTCACAGTCTACTTTCATTGGCTTAGGCAGAAAGGTGTTAAATGGCTTGCAGAATTGTTGGGAGAGCTGAGTGGTTTATAAATTGGATTTATTTATAAATAATAGTACAGTCCATGCCAGCAAACTATGCTTTATGCCTGTCTCATACTACCCAGAAGATGATGGAACAGACCTCAGAACCTCCGCTTTCCTGCCACAGAACAGCGAATGCCTTCCCAGCCATGCTTGCCAGGGGAAGTGGCAGAAGGGCAGCCTTACACTCCCTTATACCTTTCTGATCCTCTGAGGGGGGCCTGTTTGACAGAAACTAGGCTACTTGATGAGCCAAGCTTTAAGGACTTCGACAAACACACCCTTTAGCTTTCCAGTCTCTTATAAGTTAGTAAATCACCCTACAAAGAGACGAGGATAGTCAAGTGAGCCCATCCTGAGATCTTCCACACATCGATTCCTAAAAAAGGAAAATGGAGTCTTAGAAAAGGAAGTGTATTTGACCTGTCCTGGCACATTGAGCAACTTAATAGATATATTGCCCTTCAATTTACCCTCCTACTCGCAGTATGCAAGGTAGTTTTCCTAGAATTTTCACACTCTATAAATTTTAAAGCTTAAGTAAATGAACAATAATATCTTGATTTACTTTGTTCATCAGTAAGGTTGAGCACTTCTTCTTATGTTTATAGATGATTTATATGTCTTTTGTATGTGTGAATGAAAACTTACATACTTTGCCTGTATTTCTTTTGAGATATTAGTCTTTTTCCTATTTGTAAGAAATCTTGATATATTGTGCTTTTTTAACTTTTTTATATATAATGCTATTATTTTCTTTATGTTTGAACTTTGAAGTTATATTTTACTGGAGAAAAACATTGCATTTTGTGTTCAGCGCTTTATGGTTTTAAATGTTTTGTTTCTTGCCTTAAAAATGTCTTTCTAGCTATTAGATTATTAAAATATTCTTCCTTAACATCTTAAAGAAGTTTTTTATTTGTTCAGTCTATAGAACTCAAAGAAACATGAGTTTGGATTTAAGTGATCTTTCCCTATCTTAACTGCCTTGTGGAATCAGATATAAATACTCTTTGAAGGAAGATTACAGCATCCAGAACCTCAAATTATACACATTAAAAAAAAATACAGTGTCATAGTCAATTTAAAAAATACTAGGCATACAAGTAGATGATACCAAATGATGAAAAAACAAGAGAAAAAAATAGGTGGCAGAAACAGACACTGGAGATCCAGATATTGATATTATTAGACCTGGACTTTAAAACAAGTGAGATTCATCCATTAAAGAAAATAAATAACAAGGTGGATAATTTCAGCAGAAAACCACAATCTATAAAAAAAGAATCCATTAGAAATTTTATAACTTAAAAATAAAATGCCTAAATTTAAGACTCAACAAAGTTTACCTGTAGATTAAACATTTTCAGAGAGACTTAAGGAACTGAAGACAAGTCAATAGAACTATCTAAACTGAAGCGCAGAGAAAAAGAATAGAAAATAGAGTAAAGGACATAAGAGATATATGGGATGAAGTGAAAAGATCTAGTGTGTGATTGGAATCCCCAAAAGGGAAAGCAAGACAGGTAAGGCTGGAGCAATATTGGAAGAGATAATGGCCAAGAATTTTGAAAACTGATAACAAATGTCAAGCCCCAGATTCAGAAACAATATGAACCAAAAGCAACATAAGTGCAAAGAAAACCACCTAGACATATTAGGCTAAAACTGCTAGTAATGAAAGAGAAAGCATCCTAAAAGCACTCAGAGGGAAGAAAGAAACCTTAATGTCAAAGGAGCATGAGCTAAACCAACATCTGCCTTAACAAAAATAATGGAAGCCAGAAGACAGTGCAATGGCATCTGCAAAATGCTGAAGGAACGCCTGCTTTCCTAGAATGCTCTACTTGGTGAAAATACCCTTCAAAGATCAGCACAAAAAGAAGATGCTTTCAGTCCAACAAAAACAGATCTATTTTTTACTAGTGTGCTTGTAATGAAAACATTATTTTTAAAATTTTTGCATGAAGTTTGTTCTTTTAAAAGATTATTAAAATTGACAAACCTCGGACAAGTCTGCTATAAAGAAGAGGCATAAGTTAGCTATATCAGGAATTTTAAAAGGGGTATATCACTAAATATCCCATAATTATGAAAACAGTGATAAGGAGATTACAGATTACTGCTCTGTGTATAATACCACTCTATAAATTAGAAAATGTTGATGAAATGGTCAAAATCTTTGAAGAACATCACTTACTAAACTGACATGAGGAAAAGTAGTAGGAAATCCTGATAGTCTATAATTTAAATAATTTTCTCCAAGGAAATGCCAGGAGGCCCAAATGGTTTCATCATGCAATCTCCCAAGCATTTAAGGAAGAAATAACACCAATATTACATAAATTCACACAGAGACTAGAAAAAGACTAGAAAAAAGGATAAACCTTCTCAGCTCATTTTAAGAAACCAGTATACCTTCAATACCTAATTCTTGCAAGGACATTAAGAGAGGAAAATTAAAGATCAGTCTCTCTCATGAACCTCCACCTAAAAATCCTGAACAAAATCTTGGAAAACCTAATTCAGAGATACATTATTATATTTTATTTTATTATTTTTTCTCTTTTTGAGCTTGAGTTTCACTCTTGTTTCCCAGGCTGGAGTGCAATATTTATTTGTTTTTCAGACAGAATTTCACCCTTGTTGTCCAGGCTGGAGTGCAATGGCGTGATCTTGGCTCACCGCAGTGTCTGCTTTTTGGGTTCAAGCGATTCTCCTGCCTCAGCCTCCTGAGTAGCTGGGATTACAGGCATGCACCACCCCACTTGGCTAATTTTGTATTTTGGTAGAGATGGGGTTTCTCCATGTTGGTCAGGCTGATCTTGAAACTCCCAACCTCAAGTGATCTGCCCAACCTAGCCTCCCAAAGTGCTGGGATCACAGGTGTGAGCCACCACGCCCAACCTCAGAGATACATTTAAAAGATCATGTTAAGTTGGGTTTATTCCAGGAATGCAAGATGGTTTTAACTACTGAAACCAATCAGGGTTATTTACTACATTAACAAAGGTATGAAAAGTATGCACTCATTCAGTAGATGACAGGAAAATATATTCAATGTAGATTAATACCTTTCTTGATGAAAAATCTTAGGAAACTGGGAATAGAAGGGCAATTCCTTAATCTGATGAAGGGTCTCTGTTATATCTCTACACCATACATCACTGGTGAAATTTTGGACACTTTCCCACAAGATTGTGAATGGAATGCCCAATATTGTCACTTTTGTTCAGCTAATTTCAAAAGCAAGTTTTAAAACTACTTTTGAAAACTGTATACCACAACCATTGTATTTATGTGGGACATGGATACATGGAATTGTTTAATGTGATGTGGAGTAGGGCCTCTAAGGGAAAGAATGCTTTGGAAAGCCTCACAATGGCCCTGCTCACTCATATGCACAGACAGATGTACCAGGATGTTCATTTCCTAATACTCATATCAGTATCAGTGCCAGTATTAACAGAGGATTGATCAAATAAATTATGGTAATGAAAATAGCTAAAATCTGCTGAATGCTTACTATGCACTGGGCCATGTTTTGATTGTTCTAACTGGATTTAACTCTTTTTCTTGAGACAGAGCTTTGCTCTTGTTGGCCAGCCTGGGGTGCAATGGCACGATCTCAGCTCACTGCAACCTCTGCCTCCTAGGTTCAAGCAATTCTGCCTCAGCCTCCCAAGTAGCTGGGATTACATGCCCGGCTAATTCTGTATTTTTCTTTAGTAGAGATAGGTTTTCACCATGTTGGCCAGGCTGGTCAGAACTCCTGACCTCAAGTGATCCACCTGCCTGGGCCTCCCAAAGTACTGGGATTACAGGTGTGAGCCACCACACCCGGCCGTATTTAACTCACTTAATCCCCCCAACAGCCTCTGGGATAGCTACTATTTGTATCAGTGCCATTTTATAGATAAAGAAAATGAAGTACAGAGAATGAAGTAACCCGGAATCATGCACCTGGGTGGTAACTGTCAGGCCCCAGAGCCCCATGCTTGGCCTTTCATGTGGTACTTCCCATGGGAAGCCACCAAAATGGTGGGTAGAGAATGACCTCCAAGATACAGTAAGTGAAAGCAGCAAAACTATGCAAAACAATGTAATCCTATGATAACATTTGTGTTTTTGGAATAACAGGGTTTTTCCTCAAGGTTTTTCCTTGAATAATACCACTCTCACCTGCATTCTGAAATGCTTTTTTTAATGGTGGTGAAACAAGTATGCCATGAAATCTACTCCTTAACAAATTTTTAGGTACAGTTAACTATAAGCGCAATGTTGTACAGCAGATCTCCAAAAACTTTTTCTATAATTCTTTTATTTTTTATTTTTTTAAGACTAGTCAAGTGCAGTAGTGAGAAGGGGGAAAGAGTAGAACAAGGAGTTTGATCTGTAACTGTGAACATAAAATTTCAACTTTTTTTCAGATTCAGGGGGAACATGTGCAGGTTTGTTACATGAGTATAGTATGGGATGCTGAGGTTTAGGGTACGATTGATCCCATCATTGAGGTGGTGAGCATAGTACCCAATAGGTAGTTTTTCAGCCCTTGTTCCCTCCCGCCTCTAGCACTCCCCAGTTTCTATTGTTGCCATCTTTTCGTCTTCTAGAACTTTTTGTCTTGCTTGACTGAAATTCTGGACCCACTGAACAACTCCCCACTTTTCCTCCCCACAGCCTCTGGCAGCCACCGCTCTACTCTGCTTCTGTGAGTTTGACTACTTTAGATTCTTCACTCATGTGATTTTGCTCTGTGTCCCCACCCAAATCTCATCTTGAATTGTAATCTGCATAGTCTCCATTTGTCTAGGGAGGGACTTGGTGGGATGTGATTGAATCATGAGGACTGTTTTCCCCCATGCTGTTCTTGTGATAGTGAGTTCTCATGAAATCTGATGGTTTTGGAAGTGTTTGACAGTTCCTCCTTCACACACACACTCTCTCTCTCTGTGTGACCCCTCCCCCCTGCATCCCTCCTGTCACCTTGTAAAGAAGGTGGCTATTTCCTTTTCCACCATGATTATAAGTCTCCTGAAGCCTCCCCAGCCATGTGAAACTGAGTCAATTAAACCTCTTTCCTCTATAAATTACCCAGTCTCAGGGAAGTTTTTTATAGCCGTGTGAAAATTGACTAATAGAGTAAATTTGTACCAGTAGAATGGGGTACTGTTTTAAAAACAACCTGAAAATGTGGAAGTGACTTTGGAACTGGATAACAGGCAGAGGTTAGAACAGTTTGGAACAGCTCAGAAGAAGATAGGAAGATGTGGGAAAGTTTGGAACTTCCTAGAGACTTGTTGAGTGGTTTTGACCAAAATGTTGATAATGATGTGGACAGTGAAGTCCAGGCTGAGGTGGTCTCAGATGGAGATGAAGAACTTTTTGAGAACTGGAGCAAAGGTCACTCTTGCTATGCTTTTGCAAAGAGACTGGTGGTGGCATTTTTCCTCTGCCCCAGAGATCTGTGGAACTTTGAACTTGAGAGAAATGATTTGAAATTGGAACTTACATTTAAAAGGGAAGCAGAGCATAAAAGTTTGGAAGATTTGCAGCCTGACAATATGATAGAAAGGAAAAAGCAATTGTCTGGAGAGAAATTCAAGCCAGCTGCAGAAATTTGCCTATAAGTAACGAGAAGCCAAATGTAATTGCCATTCTGTGACAGTGGGAAAAATGTCTCCAGGACATGTCAGAGATCTTGGTGGCAGACTGTCCCATCACAGGCCCACAGACCTTGTAGTTAAAAATGGTTTAGTGGGCTGGACCCAGGGCCACCCTGCTCTGTGCAGTCTTGGGACTTGGTGCCCTGTGTCCCAGCTACTCCAGCTCCAGTGCTGGCTAAAAGGGGTCGATGTACAGTTTGGGTCGTTTCAGAGCGTGTAAGCCCCAAGTCTTGGTGGCTTCCATGTGGTGTTGGGCCTGTGGGTACACAGAACTCAAGAACTGAGGTTTAGGAACCTCTGCCTAGGTTTCAGAGGATGTATGGAAACGCCTGGATGTTCAGGCAGAAGTCTGCTGCAGGGATGGACCCTTCATGGAGAACCTCTGCTAGGGCAGTGCTAAGGAGAAATGTGAGGTTGGCGCCTCCACACAGAACCCCACTGGGGCACTGCCTAGTGGAGCTGTGAGAAGAGGCCACCGTCCTCCAGACCCCAGAATGGTAGATCCACTGATAGCGTGTACTGTGCACCCAGAAAAACCACAGGCACTCAATGCTAACCCATGAAAGCAGCTAGACAGAATGTTGTAACCTGCAAAGCCATAGGGACGGAGTTGCCCAAGACCATAGGAGCCCACTCCTTGGATCAGCGATGGGAGTGTGAGACATTGAGTCAAAGGAGATCATTTCAGAGCTTTAAGATTTAATGACTGGTCCACTGGGTTTGGGACTTGCATGGGGCCTGTCGTCGCTTCTTTATTTTGGCCAATTTCTCCCATTTGGAACAGGAGCATTTATTCAATTCCTATACTCCCATTGTATCTTGGAAATAACTGACTTGTTTTTATAATAGCATGAAGACAGACGAATACATTCACATACGTGGAATCATGCAGCATTTATCCTTCTGTGTGGCTGACTTCTTTGACTTAGCATAATGTCTTCAAGGCCCATTTATGTTGTAACATGGGACAGGATTTCCTTATTTTTTTAAGGCTGAATAATATTCCATTGTATATTATATACTATGTTTTCTTCATCTATTCATCTGGTGGTGTACACTTGGGTTGCTTCCACCTCTTGGCTGTTGTGAATAATGCTGCAACAATGATGAGAGTGTAAATATCTCTTTGAGATTCTGTTTTCAATTCTTTTGGATAAATACCTACAAGTGGCACTGCTGGATCGTTTGGTAGTTCTATTTTTATGTTTTTGAGGAGGCTGTCTACTGTTTTCCATAACGGCTACACCATTGTACACTCTCATGAACACTGTGCAAGGATTTCTCCACCTCCTCACCAGCACTTACTATTTCCTGGTTTTTGATAATAGCCTTCCTAACAGATGTGAGGTGGCATGTCACTCTGATTTTGATTTGCGTTTCCCTGATGATTAGTGATGTTGAACGTCTTTTCATATACTTGTTAGCCATTCAAAATAAAAAACTTTTACACACGTCCTTGAATATACAGAGAACATTCTAGGAAAGATATTCATCAAGTTGATTAGTAATGACTACCCTTGGGGAGAAGAATTGAGGAACAGGAGTGAAAGGGAGACTTTATCTTCACTATTTGCCCTTTATGTTTCCTTTGAGGATGGTGTCTATTGCATATATTACCTACTTGAATAAATGAGTTAATTAAAAACTTCCCCAGTTATTCCACTGTGTTTAAGAACTGTTGGGCACGCACGCACACACACATGCACACACATACCCCTGTGTTTGTGCTGTTCTTAATGTCTCAAGCTCACTGTGCCCGTGTCCCCCTGTTTTTTTTTTTTTTCCTTTTCTCTGTAGGAATGGAATCCCCTGTTTTTTTTACAGAGGCATCCGGCTTAGAGCAGTGTGCAGTCGGCCAGCAAAGGGGTGACTCAATGCTTGGACCTTCCTCACCTTCCACTCTTAAGTAAATTACGTAAACATAAAGGACTTTTGACTTATTGCAGTTTCAACCCCTGAATAATGGACATGTCATGGATATTAGATCCAGCAGTGCAGCTGACGCAAGGAAAAAGTGTCTTGTCTCCTGCCAGCTGCACCTCGCAGTATGCTTGTGCTAGGGAGACAGGAACTTTGCTGCTGATTTTTTTTTTTAAGACATAGCGTCTCACTTCGTTGCTCAGGCTGGTCTTGAACTCCTGGCTTCAAGCAATCCTCTTGCCTAAGCCTCCCAAAGCACTGAGGCGTGAGCTCTCATGCTTAGCCAAAAAAAAAATTCTTTTTTTTTTTTATTTCAAGATTTTAATTTCTTTGGAATGTAAGTCATTTTTTGCAAGCTAAAAAATAGAATCAAATTAAGGCAATCTAGTGCTCCAGGCATCCAGGCTGAACCTTGCAATCATGAGCAGAATAATGACATAATACAAGGTGCTAGCAACAGGGCTATAAACTCTAAATAATAAACACTTATCTACGTGTTTCATTAGTAACAGCCAAAAGTCCTGCCCTTAAAGGAATAATCTACAGAACATCTTGATTTAGAAGGGATAAATGACCCCAATTATATGCTATCCAACCTACTGGTGAACTGGATCAGAATGGGCCAAGGACTGTTAAACAGGAAGTATTTTAATTGCCAAGATGCATACTAAAGTTGAGATCACAACAACTATTGCTCTGAAGTAAATACCTCATTGACAGTCCTCCCCACTTAGCCCCCACCAGGCACCTGTCTGCTTGGATGATTCTATTTACTGTAATAACAAAGGACCACAGTGACAATTGCTTGCTTGCAGCAATCCCCAGAAGTTGCTTGTCAACACTGAGGTCATCAGAAGCTGCAGAAACAGGGATTAATGGGCTGTTTTTGTTGTTCTCTTTACTGATGTAAATACTGTTTTTCTCTGCTATTTAGAACTAATTAGCCCCACTCCCAACTTTACTACCCATAATTGGTGGCTGTGAGTTACAGAAGGATTGTTTTCTTCTGTGGCTGTTTGTGGGTCATGGGCAGCAACTAGGGCCTGGTCTCTGGCCTGCTGTGTAGCTCTGAACAAGACACTTAGTTCTCTGAGCTCGTTTCCTCTATAACTATAGACTAGACAATCTTGAACGGTTTCTCCTATTCTACACTTTTATGGTCCTTTACGAAATATCATCTGATCAGGCATCACGACATTCTCCTGTAGTCCCAGATACTCAGGATTCTCCGGTGGGAGGATCACTTGAGCCCAGGAGGTTAGGTCCAAATCAAGCCTGGGCAGCATAGCAAAACTGCATCTCTAAAAAAAGAAAAAGGAATATCATCTGGAGGATTTAGTCTATTTCATTACCTGTTTTGATTCCGACTAATATGAGAGCAGAAAAGAGCTTTGAAAGATTGATTTCTACTTCTTTTTTTATTGAACCAGGCCCTTGGCTGGAATAGCCTTTTCTCTTGTAAAATAGTTCTTTTTGGTTCCCAGCCTCTTGCCTGCTGTTGCCTGTGACCTGATTATCACATGAGGCATTTTCCTGCCACTCTGTCTCTCTCTCTCTCTCAGATGTCTGTCAATAAATGTCTTTCCCCAGGTAAGGGCAGGTAATGTCTTTCCCCTGGTAAGGGCAATTTTACACGGCCCTTATAAGGGTACATGCTTGGTTTACTGCTCTGATGGCATCATCTTGAAATTAATAATAATGTTTGAACAAGGTTGATTGGTGATAGATCCTATAAAGATGTAGTGGTCCTGCCTGGAGAATCCACATCCCTATTTCATTTTCACCACATCAGAAGCATATATGTTTATACTTGAGGATAAAATGAGAACTGTACTGTCCTAGAGAATGAAGTTTGATGGCGATCAAGAGCCTCTTCTTCAGGAGTAGGTGATTATGCGATCATTCCCACAGATCTTCTAAAGGGAAGGACCTAGGAACTGAAGCCAGACCTCCACCTCTGCAAGAGTCCCTCACTGGAGTCGTTGAGCAGATCCCCTTCTCTGGGATTTGGGGACATGAGACTGCTGAGCACTTCCACCAGAGGGAAAGTGGAAGTGGCCCCAAGAAAGAGGGAATCAAACAATAGTCCAGGTGTCATGTATCAAACAGTAAGAAATCAGAAAAACATAGGGCTGATCAGCTTTTATTCTTCCTTCTGTTTTGTCCTCCTGGCCAATTGACTTTGACAAATATTTCCTGCATGAAAATAATTAAGATGCAGTGCATGCCTTCAGCGAGTTTAAAAGGAGGACGCTGGACGGACAGTAAGTAGTTTGCAAGATGAAATTAAGGGCTGTGAAAAAACAATACTGAATAGGGAAAGTACTTGAGAGTAGTTAGTTGGTTTTAAGAAGTCCAGAGAGCAGTAGTAATTCAGGGAATGTGGGTAGTGGTATGTGTCTGGACTAGACTGGCCTTCCTTAGGGCAGATATCGTGTCATATATGTGCATGGTAGGCTCCCTGTCAGTATGTGTTGGTTGGTGGATAGGTGACTAGGACATTCCAGCTGGAAGGCAGATTGGAGCCATATTGCAAATATTGCTAAGGAAGAGGTTTGTGCTTTATTTTGGTAAAGCACCGAGGAACCACCAAGTTTATGGGATTTTGTTCCTGTTTTTGAGTTGTGGTACAGTGAGATTGGACCCACATTTTAAGGAGGAGTCATCAGAAAACTGTGGCTTATAAGGATTAGGGAGGCATTTGGAAATCAGTGTTTAAGGAGGAGTTTCTCAGGGATGTGAAAGAGGGGTTGGCAGAGGGAGAGGACTGTAAGGCCAGCAGGGTGGTCACTAAGAGCTGGTCTTTGTTTCGTACCTCTGTCACCTCATCCCTATTCAGTGCCCCTGGTCACCCAGGTTAGAGCAAACCTCTTCAAACTGTTTTCCTCTGTTGTGTCTTCCTGTTTCTTCATGTTGGTTAATCTTCTGAAGCATTGAGCATATCCTGCTGCAGACCTTGCAGAAATCTGCCATGACTGTCATCCACACTCCTCATCCTGGTCTTCTAGATGCTCTACTACTTAGCACCACCCCTGCCCACCTACCAGAATGGCCCAGCCTCTCCCTCCAGCTGAGCCTGTTTTAGGCCGTGCCTTAGCAATATTGCACAAGCACTTTTGAGTGTAAGTCTTTGTGTATAAGGTTCTAACTTAAATTGTCTTCTCCTTTCATACTCTAAATACTGTTGTCTTTATTTGAAGGTCAAAACTTCCATGAAGTTATAGCTAATGCCTGGCACCATTGACATCTCCCTTCCCTCTCTCTCTCTCTTTTTTGTTTTTTTTTAATTTGAGATGGATCTTCACTCACTGTCACCAGGGCTGGAGTGCAGTAGTGCGATCTGGGTTCACTGCAAACTTTGCCTCTTGAATTCAAGTGATTCTCATGCCTCAGCCTCCTGAGTAGATGGGATTATAGGCATGCACCATGACACCAAGCTAATTTTTTTTTTTTTTTTTTAGAGATGGGATTTCAGCATTTTAGCCAGGTTTACCTCAAACTCCTGACCTCAAGTGATCTGCCCACCTCAGCCTCCCAGAACACTGAGATTGCAGGTGTGAGCCACGGCACCTGGGTGACATCTCCCTTCTCTGACTTTGGTGTCTTATACTGTTTCAGTTGTTTAGTTTCTGTACTGCTTTGTGGTGTGGATAACAGCTGCACAGTATATGCCTTGATCTCCATTTATGCTGTAATTTAGTGGACAGTAAATGTTCAGCTCACATTTGGTATCTCCCAGCCCCTTGCATTGTGCAACACATGTAACAGTTCACTCAGTAAGACTTATGAATGAGTATACTCATTCATATCCAATATGAATGTACTGAATACTTATCAGTATACAAAATTGGCTACTTTCGGAGTAATCGCTTTTTTTTTTTTTTGGAGACAGAGTCTGGCTGCAGCCTCTGCTTCAGGTTCAAACACTTATCCTGCCTCAGCCTACCAAGTAGCTAAGTAGTAGCTTTTTAATAACTATTATAATTACAAATACAAGTACTATCAAAGAATTCATGAGAAAATTCAGGTCTTATTGTTATACTTTGGATGTAGCCTGTATTTGGACCCAAATAGATGAAGTCATATATTTTAGAGGTTTAATTTAAAGCCCCAGATATTACATATTGTCCTGTTTATGTGCATGAGATTTAAATAATCAAAAGAGGTTTTGAAAACCAGAATTAGTGCTTCTCTAAAATTGTTTTCAATATACCAGAAATGCATACAGGAAGGCTATGTGTATGTTAATATGCTATTGATGTTAATCTCTTTCATAGTGAAAAATTAGTAAAATTAATTTATTTCAATTTTGCATTTATCTCATTGAGATAAAGCAATGGCAGGATATCTGGTATTTTTAATATGCCCTTCCAATATACCTTAATTTTTTTTTAAGAGATGGGGGTCTTGTTCTGTTGCCCAGGCTGGAGTGCAGTGATGTAATCATAACACACTACATCCTTGAACTTCTGGCCTCTAGCAGTCCTCCCACCTCAGCCTCTTGAATAGCTGGGACCACAGATGTGCATCACCAGCCCAGCTTGTTTGTTTGTTTATTTATTTATTTCAGAGTTGAGATCTCACTCTGTTGCCCAGAATGGTTTCCAGCTCCTGGACTCAAGTGATCCTCCCCTCTCAGCTTTCCAAACTGCTCGGATTGCAGGCATGAGCCACTGTGCCATGCCAGTCTCTACCTTTTACCTGTTATTTAGATGCTGGTATAGTCTTAACGTGTAGAATACTTTTGTATAGGTATCTTTCTTTAATTCAAATGAGATTGAATTAAAGGTTCTAGCCTGAATTATATTTACACAATAAAAGACTAAATGGATGAGCGACAGGTGGATTTTAAAACAAAATGTAGCAAAATTCTCCCCAGACTCATGACAGTCAGGAGGCACAATTTCATGCTTATTTCACACTATGAGACATCATAAAATATAATATTAGTGTCACTAATTTGTTTCTTTAGAGTCTGACTGAATAAACTAGACATTTGCTTTTCTAAAGTAGGTATTTATTTCTGTGTATTTGAGGATTCTGAACATTAGCATCTTCTCCTAACCATATGCTGTTCTCTGTAACCAATGTAGAAAGAAGAGACTCTCTCGTGGCCTTGGCCCAGAAATATGGCAGCTCCAAGTACAATGCTTTACTGAAATGGTGCCAGAAGAAGACCAAAGATGACATGGTAAGGGACAACGTCAGCCAACTTCCAGCCAGCTCTGGGGAGTAGTAGTCCTGTACTAGTACATGTTCTGTGTGTGCCTGTACTTGGTGGGCCAATATGTGTGTAATTATCATCTTTCTATTCAACTAGATAGAGAAGCAAATAGAGTATGCAGCCCTCAGTATTACCCCTCACTACTAAGATAACCGTTGTCCTCAATTCTCCTTATGGATTTTAACAAAAGTATGCAGCCCTAAATATTATATTAGTATTGCTTGCATTTGAATTTTATTACAAATGGAACTTTAAAAACTGTATAATGTTTGCATCTAGCTTTTTTTTACACAGTATTGAATCAGTAAGATTTATTCATGTTGTTGCCTGTACTGTAGTTTGTTCATTTTCTTCACCATTTAGTAACCCATTGTAGGGTTATACTATTATTTAGTTGTCCATTCTGTTATTGATGGACAGTTGAGTCATGTCCAGTTCGGGGTTAAGGTGAATAGTGCTGTTGTGTCCTCATGTATGTTTCTTGAAACACATATGTGCTCATTACCACATACTTAGGAAGGGAATTCCTGGGCTGAGGGGCATGCATACATTCTAGGATCATGCCAAATAGATGACTGAAATATTTGTATAATTTAGGTCTTTTGAACAATTTATGAGAGGTTGATTTCTGTGCATTTTCATCAACACTTGGTAGCATCAGTCTTTTTCCTGGAGCTCATGTGGGTAATGTGTAGTAGTGCCTCATTGTGGTTTTCTTTTGGCAGTGGAGACTGAGCACCTTTTCATATGCGAATTGGTCATGGGGATAGTCCCTTCAGTGATGCACCTGCTCAGATGTTTTGCCCGCTTTATTTGTTGTGGGGGGTGGATTTATTGGCTCTGTTGGCAGGATATGAACCTTTGCTCATTTTAAGAATCAGATATCATTCTCTTCCTTATTGCTTTTAAGAGTTATTTATGTTTTCTTCATACAAGTCCTTTGTGAATACCTTTTCCCAGTATGCCTTAAATTTTCTTCATTTGATGATCAAAGTTCTTAATTAAGTCTAATTTATCAATCTTTTCTCCAATGGTTAGTGCTTTTTGTATTTTATATAAGAAATTGCCTATTCCTGGATCATAAACATATTGCCCTATGTTTTTCTGTAAAAGCTTTATTGTTATATCTTTCACACTAAATAGAAATCCTCTTTAAAATCAATGATAGTTTGTTTGTTTTGGAAATGGAGTCTCAGTAATCCCCAGCATTCTTACAACATTTTACTAAACCTTCTGAAGATTCTAGCACCACACCACTCCCTCCCCAGTCTCAAGTTTCTTGGGGAGGTGGGGCGAGAAAGAAGCTGGAAAGAAAAACCCGGTCTCAGCCAAGATGCAGCCCAGATAGTGAATTAGCAGGACTGCGAGTCTCTGTCATATCAGTAGTCAGAATCCCAGGACTTTGAGAGGCTGAGGCAGGAGGATTACTTGAACCCAGGAGTTTAAGGCTGCCATGAGCTGTGATAGATAGTTCCACTGCACTCCAGCCTGGGTGACAGAAGGAGATCCTGTCTCAGAAAAAAAAAAAAAAAAGAAGGAAGGAAGGAAGGAAAAATCTGTCATGTTAAAGGGAGATCCTGTCTAAAAAAAAAAAAAGAAAGGGAAGGGAAAGAGAGGGGAAGGGAAGGGAGGGAAGAAGTAGAAAAATCTGTCATGTTACTGACCCCAGTGTATAAACTTGTCTTGGACCCCTGTTTGTTCTTCCTGCTATTCTGTCCACTCTGCATCTGCCCTGCTCTGAGGCTGAGCCATGCCACAAAGGAAGGCCCTTTGATTACAGCCTCCCCAGCCCGTCAGCCATGCTGCCTAGGACATGGAAAAGAAGAAGCCAGAGGGAGGTGGCTGCCAGCAGGAGGTTTAGCATAAAGGAGATAGGAATGGTAATGGGAAATTGAAGAAAACAGTTAAAAAGAGCAGTCATCCAAGAATGATACCACTGGCCAGGCACAGTGGCTCATGCCTATAATCCCAGCACTTTGGGAGGCTGAGGCGAGTGGGTCACCAGAGGTCAGGAGTTGAAGACCAGCCTGGCCAACATGACAAAAACCTGTTTCTATTTAAAAAAATACAAAAATTAGCCAGGCATGGTGATGCACGCTTGTAATCCCAGCTACTTGTGAGGCTGAGGCAGGAGAATTGCTTGCACCTGGGAGGCAGAGGTTGCAGTGAGCTGAGATTGTGCCACTGCACTCCAGCTTGGGCAACACAGTGAGAGTCCATCTCAAAAAGAAAAAAAAAAATGACGCCACAGATGCCAACTGATGTCCATTTCTGTCCCCTACCTGACAGAAATGAACCAAGGCAACTGCCAGAGTAGATACGAAAAGGCAACAGAAGGAGTGGCCTTTTATGATGTAACCTTGTTGTAATGAGATTGCAGTGAAGAGACAGAAAATAAGATGTTTCTAGTCATGATCATAATAATATTTCATGCTGGAGTGATTTTTTTGTTTGTTTTTGTGAACATCTTGGATTAGTTTTCATAACAGTTTACATTTGATGAAACCCAAAACTCATTTTGCCTGGAATAACTTTCATTCATTGTTAATTCTCTGTAAGATTATAAATATAAATATGCATCTGCTTTATTTACTCTTCACCAAATATTCTGTGTCTAGCCCTGTTTGTCTAAGATGTCTCATAGGCTTGTTCTCTCAGAATTAGGAAGCCAAAAAGAACAGGTGAGGTCGGGCGTGGTGGCTCACGCCTGTAATCTCAGCACTTTTGGAGGCCGAGGTGGGCAGATCACCTGAGGTCAGGAGTTCAAGACCAGCCTGGTGAAAGTCAGATGGTTCACAGTCCTTTTGAAAACCAGTAGCCATGTTCATATATATATATATATGTATATTTCACCTTTTATTTTAGATTCAGGGGTACAGGTACAGGTTTGTTACATTGATATATTGTGTGTTGCGGAGGCTTGGGGTACAATTGATCCCATCACTCAAGTACTGAGAATAGTACCCAATGGTTAGCTTTTCAGGCCTTGCCCCCCACCCTCCCTCACCCTATTTGGAGTCCCCAGTGTCTGTTGTTCCCAGTTGTACTTGATGTTTAGCACCCATTTATAAGTGAGGACATGCAGTATTTGGTTTTCTGTTCCTGCATTAGTCTGCTTAAGATAATGGCCTCCAGCTGCATCTGTCTTGCTGCAAAGGACATGGTTTCCTTCTTTTTTATGGCTGTGTAGTATTGCATGGTGTATATGTACATATTTTTTTTATCCAGTCTATCATTGATGGGTATTTAGATTCATTCCATATCTTTGCTATTGTGACTTGTGTTGGAATGAACATACAAGTGCACGTATCTTTTTGGTACAATGATTTGTTTTCCTTTGGGTACATACCCAGTAATGAGATTGCTGGGTTTAATGGTAGCACTGTTTGAAGATCTTTGAGAAATCTCCAAACTGCTTTCCACAGTGGCTGAACTAATTTACATTCCCACCAACAGTGTATAAGTGTTCTCTTTTCTCTATAGCCTCACCAGCATCTGTTACTTTTCAACTTCTCACGTCTGACTGATGTGAGAAGGCATCTCATTGTGGTTTTGATTTGCATTTCTCTGATGGATGAGTGATGATCAGCATTTTTTCATATGTTTATTGGATACTTATCTGTCTCCTTTTGAGAAGTGTTTGTTCATGTCCTTTGCCCATTTTTTAATGGGGTTATTTGTTTTTTGCTTGTTGATCTGTTTAAGTTCCTTATAGATTCTGAATATTAGATGCATAGTTTGTGAATATCTTCTCCCGTTCTATAAGTTGTCTATTTACTCTATTCATAGTTTCTTTTGCTGTGCAGAAGCTCTTTAATTAGGTCCCAATTGTCAATTTTTGTTTTTGCTTCAGTTGTTTTGGGGGACTTAGCCAAAATTTCTTTGCCAAGACTGATGTTAAGAAGGGTATTTCCTAGGCTTTTCTTTTAGGATTTTTAATAGTTTGAGGTCTTACATTTAAATCTTTAATTAATCTTAATTAATTTTTGTATGTGGTAAAAGGTAGATGTATAGTTTGAATTTTTCTTGAGGGACCTGTTCAGCTCTAGGTAATTGCAGGTGCTGGGGATTACACAGCAAAAGTCCCTGCTCTCATGGAACCTACATTCTCATGGGGTCTGGCAGTTAAAGAAAAAGGTAACGTGCCATATTTGAAGGGGGTATTGCTGTGGAGAGAAATAAAGCAGGGAAGGAGGTTTGGGAATGTTGGGTGAATGGTACAATTTATATGCAGTGATCAGGGAGATGACATTCCAGCACTTGTTCCGCTCCCCTGAAGGGCTTTGGTGTCTGCACGAAGGTTTATTTCCCATCCAGGACTAGGCTTGGAGGGTCAAAGTAAGGAAGTTCTCACTGCAGTGACTGTGCCAATAGGAGCTGAAGTGATGCATGGTGGTCACCCCAGGTCAGCAGCACTGGGAAGCGAGCATCGCAGCCAGACCCACCTGCAGAGCCCTGGGCCAAACTGCCTAACTTTCTGGAGTGACTCAGGATTAAGACCCAGTGAAAGAATGTGAGTCTGCCCTCGCTGTGAAGTGAGGCCCTGACCGAGCTGAAAATGATGCTCCTAGAAGACCCTTTCACACATTCTGCTCAACTTAGACATCCTGAAGTCTTTTTGGAATAAGTCACTCCCAGAAAGGCCCTGCAAACTGCTCACAGTCCTCAAATTTCATGCTCCTAATGCCTGTTAGCTGTTTTCCAAGCCAAGGACCACTGACCCAGAGAAACCCTACACCTCCCTTCTTTGATCTAAAAATCTACTTAGAGCTTCTAGTTTTGTGTTATGATAAGAAAATTTCTATCTCTAATGTAATTACCAGTGAGAATTCTGAAAGGACAAAAAGCCAAGAGGGCAAATGTGACAGGCAGAATTCTAAGGAGGACCCCATGACTCTCCCTTGTCTAATGTCCTCCCCTTTATATGACACACGGAGATGGTCTGGATGTGCCCCACCTGATCACAGAGCCCCGTAAAAGCCAAGCGATGTCTCTGGCTTATGGCAGAAGTCGGAAATTCAAAGCATGAGAAGGACTCTGCATGTTCTTGGTGGCTTGAAGAGGGAGGAGCACGTGAGAAGGAGCCAAGAAGGGGCCCTAGCTGATGGCCAGCAGGAAACAGGGACTTTCTAGCACTGAAGCATTAGTCCTCGCTGAGATCCTAGCCATGGCCAGAAGTTGTCACGTGGGGCATTCTACTCTCTTGAGGTTGACAACCGCAAGTGTGGTGCCACCGAATCCTTTGTCCTCTCTCCCTGTCTTGATGCCCTCAGACCTCAGCCAGGCCAAGGATGCTCAGTTTGCTTTCCCTTCTGCCTTCCCTCAGCTGGGGGATCTTGGGCTAAAAGTCAGTCTGATGAATGTGTAGAATTCAGCTCTAAGTTTCTCCTACGTCCTCTGTCACCTCCCAAGAAGCATCAAGAGGTACAGCTGCCTCACCCCTTGATGGGTGACGCCTTGGCTGTGCTCCCTGGGCTTTTGGCCAATACTGGTGAGTCAGGCAAGGGCATGGGTAGGGAGTCCGTACGTCTCACCTACATCTCCAAAGCTGGAATCCATAATTCTTAGGAAATTGTAATGGGCCAAGTTTAAGAATTTTAAAGTCCTCTGGTTTCATGTCAATTTAGAATATTACAGCAGTATTGTAGCAGAAAGGAAAAGATGTAAAGTGACAGCAAAGTTCACTCTTAGAGAAAATATAACTTTGAAAACAGTTTGGCTAGAAATGGCCAAGTACTTTTATTGCTTTCATCTAAATCATTGCATTAGTTTTCTTTCACTGTGTAACAAATTATCACAGACTTAACGACGTAAACATCACATGTTCATTAGCTCCCAGTAGGTCAGAAGTGCGGCTCAGGAGGCTGTCCACCGAGGATCCCCTGAGACTGCAGTCAGGGCATCAGCTGAGCAGCTCCCTTACCCAGAGGCTCTGGGGAGAGTCTGCATCCACGCTCATCTAGGGGCTGTTAAACTTTTTACCGTTGTAACACCACGGTTCCCCTTTACCCTCTGGCTGTTGGCCAGGGTCGTGCTCACCTCCTAGATCGAGGCTCATTCCGTGTGGCAGTGCCCTTGTGCTCGTGCTTCCAATCTCAGACTTCCTCTTCCACCAGCTGGAGAGAACTTTTCTCCCTTTAAACACCCAGTGTGATTAGATCAGGTCCACCCAATCTTCTCCCTACCTTTGGGTCAGTTCAGTAATCAGCTAATCACATGTAAAACTCCTTTGCCAAAGGTATTCATGGGAATAACACCAGGTTGACACCAGCGAGTAGAAGTCATAGGGGCATCTTAGAATTCTGCACCCCAGGCATTGTTCTCATTGTGGACTATGCATTGGAACCTCCTAGAGAGCTCTTAAAAATACCTGTGTCTGGGCCTAACCCTGGATCCAAAGAATCAAATTCTAATGTGGAGGGCCCCAGGCACCAGGGTTTCTAAAAAGCTGCTGCTGTGTTCTGACTGTTTTATGTTCCTCTTATCCCAACCCCAGATGGGTATGTTGAAACCTAATCACCAATGTGAGGGTGTTAAGCAGTGAGGTCTTAGGGAGGTGATTGGTCCCCTCCTGGGGTGAGAGCGCTTATCCAAGAAACCTCACAGCTGTTTTGCCCCTCCCACCATGCGAGGACACAGTGAGAAGGTATCACCTGTGAACCAGGAAATGAGCCCTCACCAGACACCAAACCTGCCTTGACCTCGGACTGTCCAGCCTCCAGAACTGCGAAGAACTTTGTGTTGTTTATAAGCCACCATGCCTGTGGTTCTTTGTTGTAGCCACAGAATCACCTAGGACAGCCACTCAGGTGATTCTAACGAACAGGCAGCATTGAGAACCTCTGATCTAAAACTCAGGCCTAAGCCTGAGAGAACTCTTTCCAGTTCTGTGTCTCCAGGTGCCAACTGTCTGCATGCTGTAAAAGGTGAGAAACACAGTGGACATGAACGATGGAGACACTGATGGCCTGAAGAAGAGACCACCACTCTTTCCTCATCTGGCCAAGAACATAATCTGAGCCTAAGGAAGGAACTGTGGAATTCTGTGTTACCTCTTCATCCTGGCAATTCCACTCTGTCGGGTTTCCATTGCTGCAAAAGACTACAAAAATAGCCGTTTAAACTATGCCCATTTAGCAGCTCACGGTTTTGTACATTAGAAGCCCTTATAAGCCCAGATGCATTTTCTGCTCCCTATGTCCAGGTGTTGGCCAGACTCTTACCTGGAGGCTCTGGGAAGGAATCTGATTCCAAGTTCACTCCACTGTTGGCAGACTTCACCCTTTTAAAATTGCCCTATGACCCTGACCACATCACCGGTGTCAGCCGCAGAGTCTAGGACATGGCAGAGCCCTAGGAACGCAGTCAAGGTGTGAGCCATGGAGATGTGGAGTAGTTGTGCCTCCTCATGCTTCTTGGGAAGTGACAGAGGACTTAGGAGAGACCTAAGGCTGAATTTTTTTTTTTTTTTTTAAAGACAGGGTTTCACTGTGTTGGCCAGGCTGGTCTTGAACTCCTGACCTCAGGCTAATCCGCCCTCCTTGGCCTCCCAAACTGCTGAGATTACAGGCTTGAGCCACCATGCTCGGCCAGGCTGAATTTCACACATTAATCTGAGTGACTTACATGCCAAAGTCCTCAACAAAGGGAGGGCAGAGGGCAAAGCAAACTGACCATCACCTGTGGGAGATGCCTGTCAGGACAGGGAGAGAGAGGACAGAGGACCCAGTGGCACACACTTGCAGCTGTGAACCTCAGCACTCTAATGCTTTAGTGCTGGCCTGTCCCAGTCAGCCCACAGGCACCACGAAGAATGAGGTTCTATAGTTGGATCTGGATTCACTAGAGGCACCTTTTATGTCAAGCGTCCTCCTACAAGGCCTGACCTAAAAATTCTGAAGCCTCCTGACAGGAAAAGCCCTATACTGCCCATGGAGTGGGTCATTCACCCCATGACTCTTGAGTTCATTTACCTCTTAACAGAAATTCATTTTCCTATGTTCTGTATGATAATAAGCAATTGCTATTTTCTATAACAAGCCTGTTTTACAAGCTTTGCTACTGTAGTATAATTCATAGTTAAGGGCTTCATTTATGAGAAACTAAATCAAAAATTGTGGCAGATAGTTGATTAGCTCAGGGAGCTGCTTTTCCTTTCTCAGGAAATTTTGAACAGAATGACTGTGATGTCTGATAAATAAGAGAAGCACCACAAGTTTAAACTGAAATAAGACCTTTGCCCTCTTCTGATCATGTTTCTTCTCCCAGTGTGTTCATAGACACTGGAATATAAATATCCTCTAACTGCCTCTTCCTCTGTGTGCCTTCAGTGAGGCCACCGACCTAAGATCATTGAGGAAAGATAATTTAGTAAGAGAATTTCACTGTCAGCAGGATCATTTCTTCACCAAGCACCCCTTGTACATCATTATGATTCACATTTTATCTTTTCATTGTAACCCAGGAGGAATCAAAGTTTGAGGGACTTATAATTTTATTTTACAAGCACTGGGCCCAGAGGAGTGAGAGTTAGAGGTTGAATGGAGCCTGGCTGAGGCTGCAGGAAGAGCAGGTGTTGGAGACTGGGCGCTGCTGTTGACGGGAGCAGTGCTGCATCCAGCAGTTTCGGTTCAGGCAGCTTCAGGGTGAGGGGGTACATCGTGGGGATCCTTCAGCCCCAACCTGAGACAGTCAATTAGGTGAGTAGTGACTGTGGGATGACCAAATGAGTTCCAGTCCAAGGAAGTGGCCGGGGGGAGGGGGGGTCTCGAGGCTAACACTGTGCACAGCAACCAGGCCTAGACCCCCAGGAAGAAGGTGGGTCGAGGGGAATGGGACAGACAACAAAGAAAAGAAGTGGAAGGGGAACAGGCCCAGGGGCTGTGCAGAGAATTGTGCAGGATGGACAGGAGTGCCTGGGGTGCTCCGGGTTGGGAAGGCCTGATGAGGAGGTGACGTGTACCTGGACCAGAATGGGAGGAAGAGCCAGCCCTGTGGAGATGCAGTGAGGGGATCCCAGGTACAGGGGACAGTTAGAGCCAAGTGCCTGGGGCAGGAAGGAGTTTGCCATGTTGAGGGGACAGAGGAAGGCTCTGTGGCCAAGGTGATGGGCAGCAGGCACAGAGTGGGTGCGATGAGATTGGAGAGTTGAACCAGTATTGCATCATAGGTTGATTATTTTAAGTGGAAATGGTGCTTCTGGGTGAGGGTTCAAAGCCCCAAAAAGGTGATGGTTGCTTGACCTATGTTCCATCCCAGCTGAAAAGCGGCTACCCTTGAAGTCATGGACACCTTAGTGCCTGCATTCCGTCGCACTCCCCATGTATTGCCAAGGGATCTAATGTGGCAACCCTGCCTTCCCAAAGCATTGAACATCTCTGCAGCACAGGCTCAGGCAACCACCTCTGACTGTAGATCCTGGAGCTCAATATAGTGAACTTCACATAAGTTAAAGTGGTTGGTTTCAATCATTAACAGGCATTCTAAATAGTTATAAATAGCCAGAAATATTGAAATTGTTTTTTAAAACAAATGTTAAATTGCTCAATCCCATTGGTCACCAAAGACATGCAAATGAAAGAATGAAATGCTGTTTCTTTTTTTTTTGAGATGGAGTTTGCTCTGTCACCCAGGCTGGAGTGCAGTGGTGTGATCTCAGGTCACCACAACCTCTACCTCCTGGATTCAAGCAATTCTTCTGCCTCAGCCTCCTGAATAGCTGGGCCTACAGGCATGTGCCATGACGCCTGGCTAATTTTGTATTTTTAATAGAGACAGGGTTTCTCCATGTTGGTCAAGCTGGTTTCAAACTCCTGACCTCAGGGGATCTACCTATCTTGGCCTCCCAAAGTACTGGGATTACAGGCATGAGCCACTGTGTCCTGCCGAATGTGTTACTATATTTTTAACAGAAAGAAAAATGTTTTTAAAACTGCCTCTTTTTTACATGCAAAATGTCACATCTTGTATGATTCTATTTATATAAAATGTCCAGAATAGGCAAATCCATAGAGACAGAGAGGAGATAAGTGGTTGCCAGGAGCTGGGGAGAGGGGATGGTGACTGACTGCTAATGAGACAGAGCTTCTTTGGGGGTTGAAAATGTTCCAGAAGTGGACAGTGGGGGTTGCATAACCTTGTATATGGTCAAAACCACGGAATAGCACATTTTTAAAGGATATATTTTGTGGTATCTGATTTATATATCAATAAGTTATTTATTTAAAAAGAATAAGTGCAGTTTGAAGGGCTTAAGTAGAGGAATCAGGAAGGTGTTGGGACGGAGTATATTGGATGGAGTAGGAGCTGCCATTTAAGTTATAAATATTATCAAACTGTAATTTTAAAAATATACAGGTATTGCTTTATATATTAAAAAATAATTGAAGGCCAGGAGCAGTGGCTCATGCCTGTAATTCCAGCACTTTGGGAGGTGGGTGGATCATCTGAGGTCAGAAGTTTGAGACCAGCCTGACCAATATTGTGAAACCCCGTCTCTACTAAAAATATCAAAATTATCCAGGCGTGGTGGTGCGCGCCTGTAATCCCAGCTACTCAGGAGGCCGAGGCACTAGAATTGCTTGAACCCAGGAGGTGGCAGTTACACTGAGCCAAAATCGCGCCACTGCACTTCAGCCTAGGTGACAGAATGAGATTCCATCTCAAAAAATAATGATAATAATAATTGAAGCAAAACAATAAAATAAAAGAAGCAGATGCAAGGTATTAGTAATCTAGTTTTTACTTGGGAGGCAGGATTCACAAGTATTTCTTTTATTGTCATTCATAATTCAAGCGTATTCTTTGTATCAATGGTTATATTATGACCTACAATTTGGAGGTGGAAAATCTGAAGGAAAGGCCAGAAAGAAGTTTGTACTCAATAATTAAACCAGTTGCTTTTGAGAAAAGATTTACAATGGAGAAACAAAACCCATGAGGAGGGTGCTGTCCTGGAATAACAATGCCAGGAATGGACCTGAGGGGCCTCCTGGGCTGGGCACCATCCGCAGTGCTGCTATCCCACTTCACAGCCCTGTGACGGTTAACAAGTCAGTGATTTCTCCCTAAACTGCATCTTTTTAAGTTAAAATATAAACATAAAAGATTGATAAAACATTTTCCAGAAAAACAGCATTTTTCCAAGGGGCTTACCTAAAAATACCCTTAGCCTGAATCGCATATACTGTATTATAACTCAGAATTTTCTCATTTTGACATGATCCATTCTTATTTTATAAAGGTAATAAAAGTGAGCATTTTGTATCATCAAAGCTTTTGCAATTCGAAATAATAATGATATGAGTCTGACACTGTTAAACTAGATTTAAGTCTTGACTCAGATGAATGGCAAATCCAGCTCACCACGTTTTTGTAAATAAGTTTTGTAAGCACACAGCCTCACACATTCATTTACATATTCTCTAGAACTGTTTTTTTCTGCAACTGCAGAGAGCTGAGTAGTTGGAACAGAAATTTTTCAGTTAGATGACCTACCAAACTGAAATTATTTACAATCTGACCCTTTATAGGAAAAGTTTACTTAGATGAAGATATATATTAGGTTGGTGCAAAAGTGATTGTGGTTTTTGCCATTACTGCAATTACTTTTGCACTGACCTAATACAAGTATTCCTTAGATGAAGATACATACAAGTATCTCCTATAGTTCAAATCCTATTGGGGCCTGACATAGTGGCTCACACTTGTAATCTCAGCACTTTGGGAGGCCAAGGCAGGAGATCCCTTGAGCCCAGGAGTTCAAGACCAGGCTTGACATACCAAAAAAAATTAGCTGATTGTGGTGGTACACGCCTATAGTCCCAGCTACTTGGGAGGCTGAGGTGGGAGGATAGCTTGAGCCCAGGAGGCCAAGCCAACATCGCGCTACTGCACCCCATCCTGGATGAGAGTGTTGTCCAAACTGAATTTTGCTTTAAATCTGGAAAGAACACTCACATTGCAGGGAAATTCTGTTTTTCTGTCTCTGAATTCTCACAGATAAGCACTTAAATCTGCTTAGCCAATAGCAAGCAGTCTCTGAAATACCAGGCCACTTGGGGTTCTGTTTGTTGTTTTCTTTTTTGAGACAGGTCTCTTGAGGGCTACATGCACAATTCGAAGAACTTAAAGCTTTTGACATATTTATTGCCATCAGAGTGGTCCTTTCCCTGACTTCCTTGTGAAGATAGAGTCTCAGTAGCAGATGTGTGGTATTGTGGGCTTCCACTCTGTTGAGGCCTTTTCCAACCATTCTCTGCTTCTGTGCCATTCCTGACACAGTGGTTTGTGAAGACATTTTCAGTGGCATAGGCATTGTTCCACAACCTGAGACAGCAGTGGAGTTTGTTTGGAAAATAAAGACAAAGAGCTTTCCCATGTTGTGAGAGACACAGTCCTCTCCTGGTAGCCGTGTTTCTCGTTGGTTTTCTCTCATGAGTTAGAGTGCTCTGGGGCACCTGCTCCCACTCTCAGTGGTGTATGCACTCCCAGAAGTATGAAACTTCAAGGAATAAAAATGGCTTTCTCAACAAAAATGTCAAACAGTGTAGAGACCTGTCAGACTGTTGGCACAGCAGATGGGGAGGGAGGCATTCTCCCACCTTTGTCTGCACAAACACCGAAGAAGCAGCCCAGACGAATCTAAGCTGGGCCCATCAGTCTCTTCCTTGGAAATTTTGGAAATAAAACTGAGAAAGATCACCCTAAAATATAAAGCCCAGATGCTGCTGGCAGCCATGTTTTTGCCTCTGTACAGAAAAGAGTTAACTCAGCAGGCCTGGGACAGCTCTCCTTAGCAAGGCTGCTTGCAAGGCTGGCCCTAGGCTGGCGTCTGGGAACTGGGATTACAGGAGAGTTCCCACCATTCCCAGAACTGATGAGAGGGGCTGACGATGCTGAAACTGTTGGTGCAAACACGTGATTTGTGCTGAACAGCAGTTTTCCTATGAGGAGTCTGGAATGTGGTATATGCTGGGCAAAAGGGGCCCATGTGACTAGCCCCTGATAAAAAACACTGGGCACTGAGTCCCTAGTGAGCTTCCCTGGTTTGCAGCATTTCACAGGAGTTGTCATGGCTCCCTGCTTGAGGAATTAAATGTGCCCATGACTGCTGGAGAGGACTCTTGTAAGCTCATGCCTGGTTTCCTCTGGACTTCACACCCTGAGCCTTTTCCCTTTGCTGATCTGGCTTCGTGTCCTTTCATTGTAATAAATCTGCGAATAGCTGTAGCCATGACTCCATGCTGTGTCCTGTGGGTCCTCCTCCTGATCATTGAACATGGGCTTTTTATTGAGCCTTAAAAAGGAGTAAGGCACTGACACAGGCTGCAGTATGAATGTTCCCTGAAGACGTGATGCCGATTCAAAGAGCTGGGTGCACAGGCTACATCTGGTACGTGTCCATTTATAAGAAAAATCCAGAATAGGCAAATTCACAGAAACAGAAAGAAAATGAGTAGTTGCCAGGGGCTGAGGAGAGAGGGAAATAGGGAGTGGAGTGGCTGCTTAGTGGGTACAGTTTTCTATTGCATGATGAAAATGTTCTGGACTGGTGATGGTTGCACATTGGGAATGTACTCAAAGCCACTAGCTATACACTTTATTATACTGGTTTAAAATATACAAATTTGGTTCCATTGGTCTATGTGCGTACTTTTATACCAGTACCATGCTGTTTTGGTAACTAGTATAATTTGAAGTCAAGTAATGTGATGCTTCCAGATTTGTTCTTTTTACTTAGGATCACTTTGGCTATTCAGGCTCTTTTTTGGTTCCATATGAATTTTAGGATTGTTTTTCTAATTCTGTAAAAAATGATGTTGGTATTTGGATGGGAGTTTCATTCAGCAGATTGTCGATTGCTTTGGGCTGTATGATCATTTCCACAATATTGATTGTATGAGCATGGGATGTGTTTTCATTTGTTTGTGTCATCTCTAATTTCTTTCAGCAGTGTTTTGAGGTTCTCCTTGCAGAAATATTTCACCTCCTTGGTTAAGTATAATCCTAGATTTTTGTTTTTGTTTTGAAGCTGTTATAAAAGGGATTGAGTTCCTGATTTGATTCTCAGCTTGGTGGTTGTTGGTGTCTTCATGGGGAATGTGTTTGACTTTTTCCCATTCAGTATTATGCTGGTTGTGGGTTTTTCATATACCCATATATATATTATTTTGAGGCAAGTCCCTTCTAGGCCTAGTTTGTTGAGAGCTTTTATCATTAAGAGCTGCTGAATTTTGTTAAATACTATTTCTGCATCTATTGAGATGATCGCATGGTTTTTGTTTATGTGATGTATCACATTTACTGACTTGTGTCTCTATCACCTTATACAAAAAAATCAACTCAAGATGTATCAGAGACTTAAATATGAAACTTGACACCATAAAAATTTTTGAAGACAATTTGGAAAAGCTTTTCTAGACTTCAGCCTAAGTGAAGAATTCGTGACTAAAACCCCAAAAGCAAATGCAACAAAAACAAAAATAAATAAGTGGGACCTAATTAAACTAAAAAGCTCTTCAGAGAAAAAGAAATAATCATAGTAAACAGACAGCCTGCAGAATGGGAGAAAATATTTGCAAACTGCAATCCAACAAAGGACTAGTATCCAGAATCTACAAGGAACTCAAATCATTAAGAGAAAAACAAATAGTCCTATCAGAAAGTGAGCAAAGGACATGAATAGACATTTCTCTAAAGAAGATAGACAAATAACCAAGAAACATATGAAAAAAATGCTCAACATCACTAATCATCAGGGAAATGCAAAATAAAACCACAAACCTTACTCCTGCAAGAATGGCCATCATTAAAAAATCAAAAAACAGTAGATGTTGGTGTGGATGTGGGGAAAAGGAACACTTGTACAGTACTGGTGGGAATGTAAATTAATACAACCTCTTTGGAAAACATAATAGAGATTCCATATGTTTTTCCAACTAAAAATAGATCTACCATTTAATTCAACAATCCTGCTACTGGGTATCTACCCAAAGGAAAATAAATCAATATATAGAAAAGATACATACACATGCATATTTATAGCAGCACATTCACAATTGCAAAGATGTGTGACCAACCTAAGTGCCCACTAATGAGTAGAGAAGGAAAATGTGGTATATATACGTACACACACACACACACACACACACATGCACACACGCACACACACACACCATGGAATACTACTCAACCATAAAAAGGAATGAAATAATGTCTTTTGCAACAACTTGGATGGAGCTGGACGTCGTTATTCTAAATGAAATAACACAGGAATGGAAAACCAAAAATCGTATGTTCTCACTTACAAGTGGGAGCTAAGCTATGGGTACACAATGGCATACAGAGTGGTATGACGGACTTTAGAGACTCAGAAGGGAAAGGGAGGGAGGGGAACTAATTTTAAAAAATAAAATTAAAATATATGAATTTTGCCTCATTTTTAAAAATGACTAAATTTTTTGACTTTTTAATAATGGCCATTCTTGTAGGGGTAAGGTGGCCTCATTGTGGTTTTATTTTGCATTTCCCTGATGATTAGTGATGTTGAGCATTTTTTTCATATGTTTCTTGGCCATTTGTATATCTTCTTTTGAGAAATGTCTATTCATGTCCTTTGCCCACTTTCTGTTGTGGCTGGGCACAGTGGCTCACAGCACATTGGGAGGCCAAGGCGGGAGAATCACTTGAGGCCAGGAGTTTGAAACCAGCCTGGGTAACATAGTGAGACCTTGTGTCTACCAAAAAATAATAATAACCAGTGTGGTGGCATGAACCTGTAGTACCAGCTACTTAAGAGGCTGAAGATGGAGAATGGCTTGAGCCCAAGAGTTGAAGGCTGCAGTGAACTATGATCGTGCCACCCTACTGCAGTCTGAGCAATAGAGAGCCATCGTCTCTGGGGAGAAAAAATGGCCATGATGATGCATATCACTTATCATGCCTTTTTATGCTTTTGCTAAATAGTTGTGAAATGGTGCTAAATTTTTGTAAAATAAGTTTCTGGAAGTGAATTTGCTTTGAAAAGGGTGTGTTATACTTTCTATTTTAATATATATTCTCAAATTGCTCTACTGTAAGGTTATTTAGTTTATACTTCTCTATGCAATGTACAAGATTTACAGTATACAAGATGTACAATGTAAATTCCCAATACTGAATACATGTACCCTTTTGATCTTTTTCAGCCTGAGGAGAAAATGGCATTTCTTTTCATTCTTCATTGTAGCTGAAAGTGAAGCACCTTTTATCAGTTTGTTAGTCATTTACATCTTTCTTCTGTGAATTACTAGTACATTTGCTTTGCTTGCTTTTCTATTTGCATGTTCTTTTTTCCTCAAAATTTCCAGCATTTCTTTTTGCTTTTGTTTTGGTTTTTATTTCTGTCAGAGTTCTGCGTGCCCATAATCAAGTCTGCAGAGATCCTGATGAGCAAAGCAGTCAGCCTGGCCTGAAAGCTCTGTTTCCTGCTCCCCAGAGACGTTTTCAAGTTGCCTTGCTGATTTTTTGGCATTTATCCCTATGTTGCTAAATAGCATGCTTATCACTGCTATTTCTGGTTTTTCATTTTAGATGTTGTGTTTTGATCTCCTGTGAAAGATGAGGATTTATTTCTTTTTCACCGCCCCCCCACCCTCCATGCTGCCTATCTTTGCATTCTCTCATTGTGGTTGTGTGTACCTGGAGTTCACATTAAGATGCTTTGTCGGCTGGGCACAGTGGCTCATGCCTGTAATCCCAGCACTTTGGGAGGTCGAGGTGGGCGGATCTCGAGGTCAAGAGATCGAGACCAGCCTGGCCAACATGGTGAAACCTCGTCTCTACTGAAAAATATAAAAATTAGCTGGGCATGGTGGCACGCACCTGTAGTCCCAGCTACTTGGGAGGCTGAGACAGGAGAACCCGGGAGGCAGAGGTTGCAGTGAGCCGAGATCACACCACTGCACTCCAGCCTGGCGCCTGGTGACAAAGAGAGACTCTGTCTCAGAAAAAAAAAAAAAAAAGAAATGCTTTGTCATTCATAGATTAGCCTTGTAGTAGTATACACTGTTGCTGCTTTTTCTTTTACACATTTTATTCACCCTCCACTTAAAATCACCTTGTTTTTGTCTGTTTACTTAGTTTTCTATGTAAGTGTCACTAATTCAACCCCAACTCTTTGTGAGATATCCCCACACATCACAGGGGTCAGGGATCGCAGCAGTGTCATCTTGAGATCTTTCTGGAGCTCTGACCTCCATCATGACCACCCTCTATGCCTGGTGCACAGATTCCCTGTTATTTCTTTGCCTCTCTCTTTTTTGATCTTCTGTATCCTACATCCTATTCTTTTTTTCCTTTTTTTTTCTTCCAGTATAGTCCAGATGACTTTGCATCTTTGCAAATGACTTTACCATTTGAGTTTGCATATTTGTTTTACCCTGATGCTTGATGGTTTCCTTGCATATAAAATTTTAGGTCAGAAACTATTTCCCTTTATAATTTTGTGGGCATTGCTCCATTGTCTTCTATTTGCCAGTGTTGCGGTAAGAAGAAAATGATTCCAGTCCTTTGTGACTTTTTTCTCTCCAAAAACTCATAGGAGGTTCTAGTTGTTCCCAGGATTCTAAACTTTCAGTGTGATTTGCCTTGCTGTATAGCTTAAGTTTTGTTTTTTTCTATTATGCTAGTCACTCACTGCACCCTTTCAATACAGTAATTCATGTCTTTATTTTCTGGAATTACTTCATTGGTAATTTCTCCTACTCTGTTTTCTTTTTCTGGAACTCCCTTTACCCTGGTCCCCTAATTATCATATTCTTTTTCTCTTGTTTTCTCTTTGCCTCATAGTTTTGTTTTCTGGGAGGCTTCCCTAAGTTTAGTCTTCCAAATTCTATTAAATGCATCATTTCTGCTATCTTATTTTGTTTTTCCATCACTTCAATTTTATTAGTTTTTAATTGTGGTAAAATACACAGAATTTGCCATCTGAACCATTTTTAAGTGTACAGTTCAGTATTGATGAGTATTTCCACATTGTTGTGTAACCGATCTCCAGAACTTTTTCATTTTGCAAAACTGAAACTCTATACCCATTAAATACTGACCTGCCATTCCCCTCTTCCCCCAGCCATTGTTCTACTTTGTATCACTATGCATTTGACTACTCTAGGTACCTCATATAAGTGAAATCATACAGTATTTGTCCTTTTGGTCTGGCTTATTTCACTTAGCATAATGTCCTCAAGGTTCATCCATATTATAGCATGTCAGAATTTCATTCCTTTTTAAAGCTAAATAAAATTCCATTGTATATGATTGCTATCATATTTTTAACTTCTAGGATTTTGTGTTCCCTAAATATTTTATAGCATTCTGCTCTTGTTTCCTAGATGTAATGTCACATATGAATTACACTGAGGATTGTAGGTTGACTTTTATCACGAACTCTCCATACCTGGATTGCTTCCTGCAGTCCCTTTGTTCCATTGGTATCTTTAGGTCTCCATATTTATGCTTGAGGTTTGATTGCTCATGTTTAGATGGGGGGCTCTGCAAAACTGACCCCTGTCCTGCCCTGCATATGACACCTGCGGCTATGGTCTTCAGAGTAGAGAGCTGTTCCCATGGCATGTCCATGACAAACTCCTAATGTCAGTGTCTTTAGGTCCTTCCTCTTGGGCTCATCCATTCCCCAGAGAAGGGCCTTCCAGTCTCCTGCATAAGGGCTTCAACTTGGCACCCAGGATTAGGGGATCAGTCAAGAGGTCTGGGGGTGGAGAGTGACTATCTCAGCCCTCACCATGTAAATTCACATAATTCCCTTATTTTCAGTGCTTCACTTGTGCCTCAACTACTCAATATCCACCCAGTCCAGCAGCCTCACTTCATCCTCTGGGTGTGCAGAGAAGAGAAGGCATCTAGAGCTCTGGCTGCTCTGTAAACAGATCTCCAACCCGGTCCTGTTTTTAATCACCTTCATTCCCCCACCTGAAGCGCCTCTTGCCACCAATTTCCTGAGCCTTTGGGGGATTTCGTACCATAAATCAGGTTGGGTCCTTGACCTTCCCTACTGTTGGCTTGGGATTTAGTTTGCTTAGGTCTGTTATGTTATTTTTTGTCCATCAACTTTGCAGCTGCCAACATTTTGTTTTCTTTCCTGTTCTCTTTTTCCTTTTCAGTTAATGCCTTTGGGGGAAAAAAAGAAATTCCTTTCTGTGGTTTCGAGGGGCTTCACAACGGAATGAGATTATGAGTCTATGCTTCATTGCCATTTGCCTGGAGGCCTCAGAGAGCTTTATTCGTTTTTCCTTAAGGATATTAACCATTATCTGTCACAGAGGTTCCAGATATCCTTTATATATATGTTATGTAAATATACATATCCCTTTGTTCCTCCTTCTGGAGTGCATTTGTGTTGATTAGGTCGAGTTTTATTTTTCCCCTAGATGGATGGCTGTTTATTTTAGCATCACTTATTTAATCATCTCTCTTGAACTACCTGATAGGCCCAGGTATGAATGGGAACTGAGTGGTGTCTGGACTTGCTGTGCCCTTCTGCAGCTCTGTGGATTTGGTCTTCTGCCACAGGTTGCTGCTGAGCAGAGAAATGAGAGTGTGACCCAAGCGCAGCATAGCAGCCTGGGCCCCGGCTAGGGCCCCGTGGGCGTCAGCCAGTGCTGTGATGCATATTGTGATGACTTTTATGCCCTGGCATTTTTCATTATTTGAATATACTTGTTGGTTTTCTAGAGTTTTCTAGATAAACTACTACAGATAATGATAATTTTATTTCTTCTTTCCAGTGTTTATACCGCTTATACTTTTTTTGGTTTATTGCATTCGTGAAAGTCCAGAACAACTAATACTACTGATGGTGGACATTTTTGTTTTATTTTCCATTAATAGTAATATCTTACCTTTAAATAAGATTTTTGTATCGTTTTCTAGTGAATAGCTTATCAATTAAGGGAAGCTTGCATCTGTTTTGAGTTAACTGAGAATTTTTTTTAAATCCAGAAATAGATAATAATTATAGCCAATTCCTTTTTGGCGGTTAGTAAGCTACCTATATGGTTTCTTTTTTAACTTATTTATGTAATTAGTAACAAATAGGTTTTCTAGTAGGAAAAAATTCTTACATATCTGGGGACAAAAGTCCAACTTAGTTATGGTATATTATTGCTGTGGGAAATCTCTACTTTATTATGGTTAATATTTAACATAAGCATATCATTTTTAATACTCATGGATTAAGAGACATTTGGCTTGTGGTTGCTTGCTTTAAGTATAAATGAAGTTTTGTGTTAAAACCCGATTTTTTTTAGTAATGATATTAGTGAGCTCTAAAACCCTGTATCATCTTTGTATAGTCAAAAATGCAATAAGGGCCAAATACAGTGGCTCACACCTATAATCTCAGGGCTTTAGGAAGCCATGGTGGGAGGATCACTTGAGGCCAGGAATTTGAGACCAATCAGGTCAACATAGCAAGACCACCTCTTACAAAAAGTTTTTAGAAAAATAGCTGGGCATAGTGGCACATGCCTGTAGTCTCAGGTACTTGTGAGGCTGAGGTGGGAGGATTGCTTGAGCCCAGGAGTTCAAGATTGCAGTGAGCTATGATCATGCCACTGTACTTCAGCGTGGGCAACAGAGTGATTCTCTAACTCTTTTTAAAAAAGTAATAGATATTTATTTCACTGCCTCCTGTAGTAGGATTGGTGACAGAATTAATTCTTAGCCAAAGAAATGTTTTGTACTCTGTTTATAAGACTCTGACTCTCCAGTCTGACAAACAAAAAGCTGAAGCTTTAAAAAAAATTTTGGTGGAGGTTGAGATCTTGTTTAAAAGTTCCAGACAATTTTTGTGTTCTCTAACAGTGAAGACTTAAGTTTTCCCTGGGACCAATACTCTTGTTTTGGTGAAAGGCCTCTGAAAGGACCTATTAGTTGTACAGAGGTAAGGCAAAGCCCCTGACTGTTCTCAGGGCTCAAGGTATGAGTAGTTCCGAGGCCCATTAGTGACCACCGAGCCTCAGTGGGAGATCAAGTGTCTCCCATCCCATGTGGCCACTTGATCTGCTGAATTCTGAGTCAAGTGTATTAAAGTCTCTTACTCTGACTGTGGTTTGTGTTAAAAGCTTTGATTTCTAAGAGATTACGTTGAACCATACCTGAAGGTTTCTAGCTCTATCTTCTTGGTGGTTTTTACCTTTAATTTTAGTTAATCCTTTTCCTCTTGAAGTATACATTTTATAATACTAATACTATTGTTTTCACCTATGTTTTGTTCGATTTATGATTTTGTGTTTGTGTTATTTGCATGATATCTCTTTGTACTTCCTTTTTTTTCTTTTTCTTTTTTTTAGATGGAGTCTTGCTCTTATCACCCAGGCTAGAGTGCAGTGGCACGATTTAGGCTCACTGCAACCTCCACCTCCTGGGTTCAGGTGATTCTCCTGCCTCAGCTTACCCAGCAGCTGGGATTACAAGTGCCCCCCTACCACACCTAGCTAATTTTTGTATTTTTAGTAGAGTCAGGGCTTCACCATGTTGGCCAGCTGGTCTCGAACTCTTGACCTCAGGTAATACACCCACCTCAGCCTCCCAACTCTTTTTTATTAAATTTATTTTTAAGGAAACAGGGTCACCGGGGGCAGTGGCACATGCCTGTAGTCCCAGCTACTCGGGAGGCTGAGGTGGAAGGATCACTTGAGCCCAGGATTTCTGGGCTGTAGTGTGATATGCCAATCGGGTGTCCGCACTAAGTTTGGCATCAATATGGTGACCTCCCAGGAGCAGAGGACCACCAGGTTGCCTAAGGAGGGGTGAACCAGCCCAGGTTGGAAACAGAGCAGGTCAGAACTCCTGTGCTGATCAGTAGTGGGATTGCACCTGTGATTAGCCACTGCACTCCAGCCTGGGCAACATAGCAAGACCCTGTCTCTTAAAAAATAAAAATAAAGAGGGTCTTGCTCTGTCGCCCAATCTGGAGTATAATGGTGTGATCATAGCTCACTGTAGCCTCAAACTCCTAGGCTCAACTGATCCTCCCACCTTAGCCTCCTAATTTGCTGGGACTACACGTGTGTGCCACCAAACCCAGCTACTTTCTTTTAAAATTAATTTTCTACAGATAGAGTCTTGCTATGTTGCCCAGGCTAGTCTCAAATGCCTGGGCTCAAGTTATCTCTTACATTAGGCTCCCAAGTAGCTGGGATTACAGGTGTGCCACCATGCCAGCCTCCTTCTTTATTTTCAGCTTTTCTTAGTTGCCTATATTAGGGTTGTATCTTATAAATAGTTTGGCTTTATGTAATCTGAAAATTTCTTTAACAGGGCAGTTTAGCCTGTTCACATTTTCTTGTGACTGTATGTGTTGTATCTCCTTCCTCTGTCTCATTTTATGTTTTTTGTAGACTTCTCTCGCTGGCTTCCTTCCTGCTGATTCCCAGGTACCTAGCAGCATGGTAAGGTGTGCGGGTTGAAGAGGTGGAAAAGCCCAGACCTAAGACTCTGAGGGGTCATCACAGCGGAGTAATCATAAAGTTAAAGTTAGAGTTCTCTTTTGTTAAACTGGAGCAGAATCATAGGTCTTTTCTAGTCAAACACGTTTTTTTAAATGCAGAGCTCCAGAACCAGCTGCATTAATGAGAAATGGCTCCTCTGGCCCCTTTGGGGTTAAAAATCAGAGTTGGAGGCAGGGCCTGGGCCCAGGTGTTCTTGCCACAGGTGCTTTCTGGGGTAAAATGGAGGAAGAGCCATGGGCAAGGGCCAAGTCCACTGGTCACTGTCATCAGGGGAGCAGCCCAAAACCAGTGCTGTGCCTGGGAGCAAGAAGGACTCCAAAGACCCAGAGCAGATCTGGAGCACTGTGAGCTGGAGGAGATAGGGTCAGACAGCAGCGTGCAAAGGCGAGAGTGGTGAGAAAGCAGGTGGGCAGAGAGGCACAGATGTGGCCTGCTCAGGAGTCTGCACCAGTGTCTTATGGCATCTGATGCCTAGTCACCAGCACGCATGGGGATGCGCCTGTACTCATGGGCTGGTGCTTCTGCAAAACTGAGCCTTGCAGCACCTGGGTGCCCCTGCCCTGGACAGAAACAACCACACGACCAAGCAGAAATTTAAAGAGATAACTGTAAACTCTCCATTCTAATCGGGCAAGATTGCTTATAATTTGCAAAATAGGGCATTTGCTTAAAGTACTTTTTAAACTGTTTTAAAAAAAGTGATGCTGGTAAATGAAAGTACTTTTAATTTCACAGGGAGGATCCGTTTTTGCCAAATGAAGTTCACTTGGCTCCTTTTACTGGTGCTTTGGGGAAGAGAGGGCGTGGTCTGTCCCTTTAGCCTTGTTGGTCTTATCTGGTTTTTCTTTTTTTATTTTTTATTGCAAAATACACATAACATAAAATCATTTTTACTATTTTAAGTGTACAGTTCAGGGGAATGAAGCACATTCATATGGTTGTGCAGCCATCAGTATTCCTATTTCCAAAACTTTTTCATCATCCCAAACTGAGCTCTGTATACTTTAAACACGGGGGAGAGGACTTCCTGTTCCCCACCCTCAGTCCCTAACCACTGTTCTGCTTTGTCTCTAAATTTGCCCATTCCAGGAACCTTGTAGGCGTGGACTCGCACAGTATGTGCCCTTTAGTGATGGGCTGATTTCACTCAGAACAGCATCCTCAGGCCTATCCATGTTGCAGCCTGTCAGCCACACTGCTTCTGCATTCATCCATTCACCTTCTCTTCTCCATAGCCCCCACCCCATCCTGGGTCAGGAGTTGTGGTTTTCCTTGTGTCTTCCAGAACTACAGCTGGGAGACCACCTGCCACCATGGCTTGAAAACCCTTACCAACTCTGTAGCCAGTGGACTGAGACCCATATTCCCAGCCTGTGTGGAAAGACTAGCTTTTTCTAATAGAAATACTTAGTTGTTTTATTTATCCTCCCATTCTCAGAGGTATGGAACCCAACTCTCCTTCCCGCCCTCACCACCACCTACCTGAAAGATGGGAAGATTAGGTTCTCCATTTCCTTAAGGAAAAGGAGAGAATGTTTTGGTTGCCAGCAATTTGGGCTCTAGGTCATCATCAAAGCAATCATTGGGGTCCATGTTCGAGAATTAGAGGCAAGAGGATAACAGAGGCAAAGGATAAGAGCAGAGGCTCCAAGGGGCTTGGAGGGAGAGCAGAGGCCGGCATGCCCCCTGGAGGTGGTGGCTGGTGGCTGAGAGGAGTGTCTGGGAAGACCAGACACCCTGCAGGCTAAGGGCCCATATCTTGCCTCTTCTTACTTGCCAGATTCCAATGAAATGCAGGAGAAAGTGAGGGGACTCACAAGGTGGGCTTTTAGAGACAGCATTGGACTCCAGTTAAAGGTTCTTAGCCAGACACAGTGGCTCATGCCTGTAATCCCAACACTTTGGGAGGTTGAGGCAGTAGGATCACTTGAGCCCAGGAGTTTGAGGCTGCAGTGAGTCATGATCACACCACTGCACTCCTGCCTCAGTGACAGAGTGAGACCCTGGCTCTTAAAAAAAAGGAAATGTTCTTATTATGAGCCCCATTTTCTGGCTTTCCAGGGTCATTTGAAGGAAGCGTCTGTATTAGAACTGCCCATTTCCACTTTTTCTCATATAAATGGAAATAATAGGTGTTATGCCGCCTTTAGGAAGGAAAAACAGGATTTTCAAAATAAAATGTTGTAAGAATGTGTCCTCCTCCTGGGGACTGAGGGTGATTTAAGTCCCTTTGTCTTCTTTCCTCCCATCAGCTGTTTGTCCCAGGCTGAGGGCCTCAGTAGATTAAATATGCCAGCAGCTGGTGCCGCAGCATGACACCACCAAACACCAAAGCCATCATCACCATTCAGAAAAAGGAGGCCTTGATATTTGCTGCTGTTCTCTTTCCATCCCCAGGACAGTATGTGAGTGTATTTAGATCATTACAGTCCCAAGTGAATCTGCACTGAACAGTTTTCCACTCCCTTACCCATGAAATGTTGTTCATTTGGGAAAAAGAAGTAATTTCACCAGAAGACACTTATGATTTTAGAGGCTGAATTCAGTCTTTCTAAGGATAAGAGTTTAACAGAGGGTTGAAGGTTACTTTTCTAGTATAAACTAAAGTTAATCTTGGAACAAAATTCCTTAAAATTAATTCTTTAGTTATTACATATTATTTTCTTAGTAAGCACATCCAAAAATGTAGAAGTACTGTTTCCTTTTAAAAAATTTCTCTTACTAAGAATATTCTCTTAGGAGTGCTAGAGCATTGCAATGTGTACAAAATCATGTTGTTTTCTAAAACTTTGTGGATTAACTTATGACTTAATGTCTTTTCACATAGGCCAGGAATATGAGTCTAACTTCACTGGCCACAGAGTTGGAAAGGGTTTTCAAGCCTTGATGGCAGGTGGTCTCTCAGCCAGAACTGTGGTTCTGGAAGACATGAAGGAACCCACAACTCCTGAACCAGAATGGGGATTAGGCTATGGAGAGGGGAAGGAGATGCAGGAGTAGTGTGGCTGATACACATCACAACACGAATGGTCCTGTGCTGAGTAAAATAAGCCCATCACCAAAGGGCGCATGCTGTATGGCGGAGAGGCAGTCACATGTGTGCTGTTGGGAGGCAGAATATAAAGTGGAAGAACCTCTTTGAGGGCACTTTGGCAGAATCTGTCAAAATAGATTCCACCTGTGTGTAGAGTTGTGCATGGGAGGATAATTATTGCAACAGTGTTTGTGATAACAAAAGACCAGAAACATCCTAAACGGGCTGCTGTCGCCGTCCAGGTGATGGACCTGCATGTGTCATCAGAGAATGAAGTAGGCAATGGTGATGGAAGTAAAGCTAGCAGTGATGAAATATTTACCACATGACCAACATTGTTCAGGTGCATTTAGTCTTGACCACAATCCCATGAGCTAGGCATTTTATATCTTTTTTTAAATATGAAACTAAAGCAGCAAGATGCTCCATGACTGCTCAGAGCCGAGACTGAACTGCTATTGTTTGGGCCCAGCATCCAGTCCCTTGGTCTCTACACTGAAACTGTTCCTCAAGACGTAGTGGGCCAGGCGCGGTGGCTCACACCTGTAATCTCAGCACCTTGGGAGACCAAGGCAGGCAGATCATGAGGTCAAGAAATTGAGACCATCCTGGCCAACATGGTGAAACCTTGTGTCTATTAGTAAAAAATACAAAAATTAGCTGGGCGTGGTGGCACGCACCTGTAGTTCCAGCTACTCAGGAGGCTAAAGCAGGAGAATTGCTTGAACCCGGGAGGCATAGGTTGCAGTGAGCTGAGATCACGCCATTGCACTCCAGCCTGGTGACAGAGTGAGATTCTTCAAAAAAAAAAAAAAATGTAGTAAAGGACCTATCTCTGTATATCTTGGTAAAGGTGCAGAACATGCCACCATCTGCATAAAAGAGAGGAACTATGCATGCATGTTTGCATAAGTACAGGGCAGTGCTGTCCTGTAGAACAGATCTAGAGCATTATGGGAATGTTCTAGATCTGTGCTGGATGACCCTTAGCCACAGGGGGCTGCTGAGAACTTAAAAGGTGGCTAATATGACTAAGAAATTGAATTTTAATTTTATTTAATTTTAATTAAATTTTTATTAAAGTTTTTTTCCTTCAACTTTTAAGATCTGGGGTACACATGCAGATGTGTAGGTTTGTTACATAGGGAAACATGTGCCATAGTGGCTTGCTGCACAGATCAACCCATCACCCAAGTATTAAGCCCAGCATCTATTAGCTATTATTCCTGGTGTTCTCCCTCCCTTCATGCCCCCAGACAGGCCCCAGTGTGTGTTGTTCCCCCCAATATGTCCATGTGTTCTCATCATTTAGCTCCCACTTACAAGTGAGAACATGCAGTATTTGGTTTTCTATTCCTGCATTAGTTTGCTGAAGATAATAGCTTCTAGCTTCATCCATGTCCCTGCAAAGGATATGATCTCATTCCTTTTTATGGCTGCATATAATTCCATGGTATATATACCAAATTATCTTTATTCAGTCTATCACTGATGGACATTTGGGCTGATTCTTCTTTTGAGTCTATCATTGATGGACATTTGGGTTGATTCTTTTGAGAAGTGTCTGTTCATGTACTTGGCTCACTTTTTAAAGGGGTTTGTTTTTTTCTTATAAATTTGTTTAAGATTTTAACTAATTTAAGGAGGCACATGTGACTACTGGCTGTTCTGTGGGGCAGTGCAAGGTAAAACATAGAAGGATGTAAAGAAAAGATCACTGGATTTTGTGGTTTGCAAACCCTACCTTTACAAATCTTCTGTGGCCAAGCGTGGTGGCTCATGCCTGTAATCCCAGCACTTTGGGAGGCCGAGGCGGGTGGATCATGAGGTCAGGAGTTCAAGACCAGCCTGGCCAAAATAGTGAAACCCCATCTCTACTAAAAGTACAAAAAATTAGCTGGGCGTGGTGGTGGGCTCCTGTAATCCCAGCCACTCAGGAAGCTGAGGCAGAACCACTTGAACCCAAGATGCAGTTTGGAGTCAGCTGAGATTGCTCCATTGCATGCTAGCCTGAGCGACAGTGCTAGACCCTGTCTCAAAAAAAAAAATCTGCAGGCCAGGTGTGGTGGTTCACCACCTGTAACCTCAGCATTTTGGGAGGCCAAGGCAGGTAGATCACTTAAGGTCAAGAATTCGAGACCAGCCTGACCAACATGGCGAAACCCCGACACTACTGAAAATACAAAAATTAGCCATGCATGGTGGCATACACCTGTAGTCCCAGCTACTCAGGAGGCGGAGGTTGCAGTGAGCTGAGATTGTGCCACTGTACTCCAGCCTGGACAACAGAGCGAGACTCTGTATTAAAACAAGCAAACAAACCAAACTGTGCAGAAATGTCAGGTTGGAAGAACAGGTTTCTAACTGCTTATTTCAGAACCACTAATTTAATCTAGGCACTTCATCTGAGAGATGAGAAAACTAAAGGCAGAAAAGTTGAGTCATTTTCCTGAAGTCACACTGAGCTGCTTTAGTGCGAGGAGGGAGGAGCTGGTCACAGTTGGGGTTGGTTTGTTCCTCTTTTGAGCAATGGACATTCTGGTTTGCCAGGAGCTTCATTCAATTTGGTATCAGCTCAGTTCTCAGCGCAGCCAGTTGGTTCCTAGAAACAGTGCCTTTGGGTGAAACCACATGGCTATAAGCCATGGGCACTTAACTCTGGCTCCTATCAGTTAGCCTGGGGTGATCCTGGTTTTGTCATACAGCACATCACCATTTCACTTAACATCAATGTCCAAGAACCTCTCAACGACATTGAGAACTTACTATAAAAGAAAGAACCAGACTTTTGTCTCCTGAGTTCCCACAACTCCATGGAATCCTGCAGCGGCTTGTCCTTTCCTGAAGCCCCAGAGTGTATCCTCTGCACACTGGGGATCCAGTGATCCCCAGATCCACAGAGTGCATCTGCCTCCTGCATACCTCAGGCTCAGGCTGTCCTGCCTGCCTACGCCACAGCATGGGTGAACTATGTGCAGCAGGACCATGCTTCCCTGCGGTAGAATCCCCAGCACCTCATGCATGGAGGGCTCTGGAAATGTTTGTGTGGATTCTACTCCCAGCCTCGAGGGCTGAACCACTATGAGTCGTGCAGATGTCATGAGAAGGTTTCTCCAGCATTTCCTTAGGGGAGCTGCTGGACACAGGTAAACACTCAGCAAGAGGCAGGATGGGACCTTGGAGGGCTGCCAATCCACTGAGCCTAGGTGACTCCAGGAGAGGAACCAGCAGAGCTGTTCATACTAACCAGGACCTTTTTTAGAAGCAGCAAGCAAGGAAGAAGAGTGGAATTAATGGAAATGAGGTAGCCAACTTAACAGAAAGAAGAAGAAAGGAGGAGAAGAAAATTCCAGAAAAGTATTTCTCCAGAGGCCTGGAGCATGGTCCTGGGAACAGAAGATAGCAGGGAATCATCTGGGACCTGAGCTGAGGGCACAGAGAAGACCTGTTCTCAGAATGCCACAGAAGAACCAGAGGCCTCTACTAGTTTTTACTATAAAAGAAAGAACCAGACTTTTGTCTCCCAGGTTCCCAGAACTCCACGGGGTAACGCCTGCCTTCAGGCACTATGCAAGGCCAGTACTGCCTGAGCTGCTGGTGGGCCAGAGGAAGGGGACCAAGCCAGGGTACAGGAGGTGTTAGCCACAAGCCTGCACTTGCAAGGCAGCCAGATCCTGTGTCTCGATGCCAAAGCCAGGAAACCTCAGGGAGGAGATGCTTCGGGTAGGGACTCTTGAGTGTTTATCAAATGAAAACAGAGGAAGTAAGAAAGACGGGGCCCTAGCCACTCCTGAGATGTGAATCTCCTATAATTCTGTCTCCAGGGAGTACAGCCTGAACATCTCTGGGACACAGCCGTCCTCTTGCCATGGGAAGGCTCTTGCCCACAGAGGAGTAAAGGGAAGGGTGCTGCTTCCTGGACCAGCTCAATGTGGCTGCTATCTCCTCTTTCCAGGTTTCAAACCCTCAGTGCCTTCAGTGCAGATAGTGAGAAGAACCATTTAAAAAGTGAATTATTCCAAATCAATCTCCAATCTTGAACTTAACAAAATAATTAAAAATTCACTTGGAAGAATAAACAAGAAGAAAGTTTAGAGAAAGAGTGTTGATGAAGGCAGGTTGCCCTGCCTGATTGGAGAGGTGCTATGAAGCCACGCAGAGGAGGCCCCTTCACACGCCATTCTGCCCCCGTACTGTTGCAGAAGGGAAGACACAGTGGAAACAGCCATGAATGTGGCCCCTGTAGCTCATGTTTCAGAGTAGTAATGACATTGAATTGAGTGGGTTGAGGAGGTCTGCATTTTTTTTAATGTTAAAAGATAATAAAATTAAGTGATTAAAACAATAATATGAACAGGATCAGAATTGGAAAAGAATTCTAAAGAATCTCAGAGTTACTTACTTGGGAGACAATAGGTTGCTTTCCACTGCCGCAGAAATGTGATTTACTCATTTGCAGCAGATGGAAAAGAAGTCGAGTGAGGTGTTCTGGTTGTCTATAGCTGTAGAGCAAACCTCCCCAAAACACAGTGGATTAGAATAACAACAGTGTTCACTTTGGGCGTGATTGCTGTCTGCTCCTTGGTGACCGGCCCTCATGGCTGCAGCTAAGACCATGGGGCTGCCGTCTCTCTCCACGCAGCTTCTGTACTTGGCCAGTGTGAATCTCCACATACCTCAAGGGTCCAAGAGAGCATTCCAAGAATCCTGAGTAGGAACTTCAAAATTCTTATGAACTGGCCTTCTGAGTCCCAAGTCATTTACTCCACATTCAAACAAATTGTTAAGGCCAGCCCAGATTCAAGGGGAGAAAAATTGGACTCCATTTCTCAAGTGGAGGATTTCCCAGACTCTGTAGCCAGCTTTAATCTATCACATAAAGAAAAAACATTAAGGCCTGCCTTCCTAGCAAGGATTTAATTGCATCTTGCTTCCCTCATTTATAGCCAAGTCATCTTCAAAATTATTGGAGTAAAAAAGAGAAAGCATTCCCTCACAATCTGTTTGACACAGAATCATATAATTACTAGAACTCTTATTCATTCATGACTTTGGAATCCACATTGGCCTTCCCCAGGCGGGAGTGCAGTGGCGTGATCTTGGCTCACTACAACCTCTGCCTCCAGGTTAAAATGATTCTCCTGCCTCAGCCTCTCAAGTAGGTGGGATTACAGGGCCTCACCACAATGCCCAGCAAATTTTTGTATTTTTAGTAGAGACAGGGTTTCACCATGCTAGCTAGGCTGGTCTCGAACTCCTGACCTTGGGTGATCTGCTCCGCTCAGCCTCCCAAAGTGCTGGAATTACAGACGTGAGCCACCACACCCAACCCACTACTAATATTTTTAATAATGTATATTATTTTTACAAATGTGTAATCTGTAAAAGTAATAGCTGGTCATCATGAAAAAATTTAAGCACACATGAAGATGAAGAAGAATTAAGTTGAATGTCAGCTCACTTAATTTGGTACCTATTTCTGTCCTATCAAAATCTTTTTGGATATTAAATCTATTAATTTGCTATTCTCTATCTTTCCCAGATTTCTTTGATCACATTAGAAAATGTAGAAATGCACAGGTCCATCCTTTTAGGTTGACATATATCAAATAGTGAAAAACATCAAGTACCTAGAAGGTACTGCATATAGCAAACCCATCAAAAATCAGAACATCAGAGTTTTCCTATGAGCTTTACAGGAATGTCTGAAGATTAGTCAACAAAGTAATAGGTTGTTTTTATAGTTTTTTTTTTTAAGTTTTATAGTTTTTTACTGGGCCTAGGCTGGACGTGGTGGCTCACGCCTATAATCCCAATACTTTAGGAGGCCGAGGCAGGTGGATCACCAGAGCTCAGGAGTTCCAGACCAGCCTGGCCACCATGGCAAAAACCCGTCTCTACTAAAAATACAAAAATTAGTTGAGCATGGTGGTGTGCACCTGTATTCCCAGCTACTCGGGAGACTGAGGCACGAGAATTGCTTGAACCCGGGAGGCAGAGGTTGCAGTGAGCTGAGATCACGCCATTGCATTCCAGCCTGGGCAACAGAGCAAGACTCTGTCTCAAAAAAAGTTTACTTAGCCTAATTGATAGATAATTCAGATATTTCCAGTTCCCCATTCTGAACAGTAATGTTGCAGTAAATGTCTTTGTGGGTATGTCATGACCATTTCCTCTAGACTGGACACCAAGATGTGATATTACTGGGTCAAATCATATTTTCATTTTCTAAAAAAATGCTTCCAGTTTCCATCTTAAAAGTCTGTACCATTTTATGTTCCCATCAACCAATATAATAAGAATACCCATTCCCCTACATCTTCATCAACCCTATGAATTGAGTCATTTTAATTTTTGCCAGTTTAATGAGTGAAAATGATACTTTACCGTATTTATTTTCTGTAAAACTGAACATCTTTTGATACATTTCAGACTGTTTGTGTTTCCTCTTCAGTATGTTACTGGTTCATTTCCCTGCCAATTTTTACCTGAGTTATCTCTTTCTTAATGATTACAGGAATATATTCCAGATATTAGTCATTTGCTATATATATATACTAGTTTTAATTTCATTGTACAGAAACTTAATTTTTTGTAGTCAGATTTCTTAGCCCTTTCTTTTATGTTTTTTGTATTTTGTGCTTTATATGGCTTTCTCCAGGATTATAATCCTAATTCTTCTGTATTTTATTTTTACAATGTTACAATTTTGGTTTTTAAACTTATCCATCTGGATCTCATCTCTAGGAAAAAGCAGCATGGGACTAATCCCTGAGAGAAGGGAAGCTCCTGCAGTGATGGCCAGCTCACCAGCTGTCTGCCTGGGAACTATACCCACCTCGCAGTGCTGGGAACTGGCCTCTGAGCAGAGCACCGCAGCCCCACTGGCTGAGGTGGCGGTGTTCAGAGAGGGCAGCCTAAGCAGCCCATTCTATGGAATGGGGCATCAGAAGGGAGGACACTATGTAGAGAGGGAGCCCAGGAGTTTATGTACAGGTCTCCACAAGTCCATGGCCAAGAATTGTGCTTTTGGTGTGCAGGATGAGACCACTCAAGGTTTACCAGATAGCCTGAGATAGAAACAGAGGTACTAAAATGGGATGTGTGTATCCAGGCGCAGCGGCTCATGCCTGTAATTCCAACACTTTGGGAGGCCAAGACAGGCAGATCACCTGAGGTCAGGAGTCCCAGACCAGCCTGGCCAACATGGTGAAACCCGATCTCTACTAAAAATACAAAATTAGCCAGCTGTGATGGCACATGCCTGTAATCCCAGCTACTCGGGAGGCTGAGACAGGAGAATTGCTTGAACCTGGGAGGTGGAGGTTGTAGTGAGCCGAGATCACACCACTGCACTCCAGCCTGGGTGACAGAGTGAGACTTTCTCAAAATAAATAAATAGGCCGAGCATGGTGGCTCACACCTGTAATCCCAGCACTTTGGGAGGCAGATGCAGGTAGATCACCTGAGGTCAAGAGTTCGAGACCAGCCTGATCAACATGGTGAAACCCTGTCTCTTCTAAAAATACCCAAAAAATTATCTGGGCGTGATGGCGTGCACCTGTAATCACGGCTACTTGGGAGGCTGAGGCAGGAGAATTGCTTGAACCCAGGAGGCGAAGGTTGCAGTGAGCCGAGATCACGCCACTGTACTCCAGCCTGGGTGACAGTTCAAGACTCTGTCTCAATCAGTCAATCAATAAACTTGGATGTGTATGTACATCTGTCCCAGGCAAGGACTAAACACTGAATGCACAGCAAGGAAGAAGCACAGACTGCATTTGCTGAGACTTCACATGAACCTGATTATGTGTGCGTTTGCTCTGTATTCTCTCTCACCAGACCTTCAAAGTAAGTGTGGTCCTCCCTGGGCTTTTACTGCACATGCTGAGCTCCAGTAAGGAATGAGCTGCTTTTATCCTCTGTGATCTGTAAACTGTTACATTTTCCCAAAAGTAAAAACTCAATCTGATTCCACAGCTGTAATAATAAAGACCTATTGGGAAAACCCCAGATAGATCCTGGGAGTGAGACTGTTTAGATAATCATGAGCCTGAGACAGCTGGTTCCTACAAGAATAAACGTACAGCACTTTCTCTCTTTTTCTTTTTTTTAAGATGGAGTCTCTGTCACCTAGGCTGGAGTGCAGTGGCGTGATCTCAGCTCACTGCAACCTCCGTCTCCTGGGTTCAAGCAATTCTCCTGCCTCAGCCTCCTTAGTAGCTGGGATTACAGACGTGCACCACAACGGCCAGCTACTTTCTTTTTTTTTTTTTTTGAGATGGAGTCTCCCTCTGTCACCCAGACTGGTATACAGTGGTATGATCTTGGCTCACTGCAACCTCTGCCTCCTGGGTTCAAGCGATTATCCTGCCTCAGCCTCCCAAGTACCTGGGCTTACAGGTGCCCACCACCACGCCCAGATAATTTTTTTGTATTTTTAGTAGAGGTGAAGCTTTACCATGTTGGCCAAACTGGTCTCAACTCTTAACCTCAGGTGATCCGCCTGCCTCACCCTCCCAAAATGCTGGGATTACAGGCATGAGCCACTGTGCCCGGCCTAATTTCTTTTCTTTTTTCTTTTTTTTTTGGGAGGGGGACAGAGTTTGAGACAAAGTTTCACTCTTGTTGCCCAGGCTGGAATGCAATGGCATGATCTCAGCTCACTGCAACCTCTGCCTCCCAGGTTGAAGCGATTCTCCTGCCTCAGCCTCCTGAGTAGTTGGGATTACAGGCATGTGCCACCATACCTGACTAATTTTTGTATGTTTAGTAGAGACAGGGTTTTTACCATGTTGGTCAGACTGGTCTTGGACTCCTGACCTCAGGTGATCTGCCTGTGTTGGCCTCTCAAAGTGCTGGGATTGTAGGTGTCAGCCACTGTGCCCAGCTGAATTTTTTTTTTTTTTTTTTTAGTAGAGGCAGGATTTTGCCATTTTGGCCTGGCTGATCTCGAACTACTGACCTCAAGTGATCCAACTGAGTCAGCTTCCCGGAGTGCTGGGATTACAGGCATGAGCCATGATGCCTGGCTCATGCAGCATTTTCTAAACAGTCTCCTGCTTTCTTCCCAAGAAGCTTTGCTTTCTTCTTTCTTCTTTTTTTTTTTTTAACTTTTGCAATTAGTGTACAGACTTAGTTCATTTATAGACACCTCATGGTGGCACCTAGAGGACTTCGACAAAGGTGAAGAAGTACTGGGAATGCAGCCGCAGAATCCAGCTGTGTCCTTGGTGGAATTTAGCACAGTACACAATTCAGTGTGTACCTGCAGCTTCTCCCCTGATGATTGATGTCTTTACCAGATGTTAGTTTTTCCAGGCAACCAAGGCAAACGAAAGCATCTTCTAGAAACAAATGCCGTGGGCTGTGTGGTTTTGTTTTCCCCTGTCCTGCTGCGTTTTTCGTGAGTGCTATCTCTACGTTCCTTGGTCTAGAGCTTTAGTACAACCTCAACACTCAAGGAAGATATTCTTGGATATGCACTAAAATTAGGATTTTACCTTCCTATGTGCAATTCAGTGTCTTCAATTTTCTTTTTTTCTTTTTCTTTTTTTTTTTTTTTGAGAGAGAGTCTCACTCCGTCATCAGGCACCAGGCTGGAGGGCAGTGGCGTGGCCTTGGCTCACTGCAACCTCCGCCTCCCAGGTTCAAGCAATTCTCCTGCCTCAGCCTCCCAAGTATCTGGGACTGCAGGCGAGTGCCACGATGCCCAGCTAATTTTTTTGTACTTTTAGTAGAGACGGGGTTTCACCATGTTGGCCAGGATGGTCTTGATCTCTTGACCTCGTGATCTGCCTACCTCAGCCTCCTAAAGTGCTGAGGTTAAAGGCATGAGCCACCGCGCCTGGCCTCTTCAATTTTCTTAAATAACTTTTGCTGTACTAAGGGGAATAAAATCTGTATATTACACAATATTTGTCTAAGCTTTTCTAGAGACCTAACCAATTTTGGAGAGCTTGGAATGTTACCTCTTTTTATATCTGAGACTTCCTTCCATCAAAAAGTTCCATATCCCACTCAGAAATATCTCTAAGGTATTTATATCCTGGGGAAAGTTAAAGATAATTTGCAATGAGTAACTACCATTTCCCTGGGGAAAAATAATCAGTTAAGTTTCTTTCAGTTTTTGCTCTGCTTTTTCCTCCCAATAAATCTTGTACATAAATTGTAAATGTCATCATTCAGAGTAGACACCACACTCCAGCCCTTTAAGATAATCAGGGTCCCTCTCTTCCTACTTCCTTCCTTCTTTCCTTCCTGTCTACCTCACTCTTTCCCTCTCTCCCTTCCTTTTGTTTTTATTGAGGTATAACACACGTTTGCATGGGGATGTTCAGGAAGTGACCCAGGTCTAAAAGGCACCGCATTCAGCTCCCTCAGAATCCTCTTCATGTTCCCCTGGTTACCAGCTGCCACTCCAGGATAACAATGATCCTAGTCCTTTTAATTCAGGCGTGAATATCAAGGAAAATACCTGAAGATGTAGCCTGTAGAATGCCTGGTTGGCTGCACAAGCTCCTTGGGGCGGTAGCATTCTCCAGTGCAGAGAGTGATGCCATCCACCCCAGAGCATGTTCCTGGTGGGCCTGGCGTGGCCTTAGAAAATGACTTTCCAATTTCTTTAACTGATGAGAAGAACCAAAGTTTTTCACTGCTCACTCCTCTAGAATCTGCCCTTTCCCACCCTCAGCTTGTCCTTCCACTGAGACGTGAATCAAGGGAGCTGCAGAGCCTCTTTCAGCAGGGTCTGCTCTTGGCACTGCCAACAGTGCTGACATCCATGTCCCAACCTTTCTGCCTGGTGCCCTCTCCTGTCCTCACCATTCCCTGATGGCAGTGTCCACAGCAAACAGGATGTGTGCTTCAGAGGCAAACAGAGCTGGCCTTCTGGCCCTGACTCTGGCACTAGAAATATCATTTCTGCTCCCGCTTTCTTGTATGTAAAAATGGGTCACCATTACACTAGTCACTGTGCATGGCTGTCCTGAGAATTAAATGGGGAAATGTGCAGTGACAGGCTCATCACAGGCACTCAGCAAATGCCATTGCTCCTCCCACCCTTCCCAGCCCATTTTGGGATCTTCATACTTAAAAGGACTTTGGTCTTGATCATCAAGCATCTGGCTTTCTGTTTAAAACGTGGCCTTTTGGTTGGAAATTATCTCGTATCTGTCCGCATTGCCTTTGAGAAGGAACACTTCCAGGCAGGGCAAATGTGTGCTCTGTGTACAGGGATGCCTTGAGGTTAGCATCATGTAAACATCAACACAGGGTCTCTGGGGTTGGAGATGGGGTGTTGGGCAGCCTGTGTGTAGTAGAGGAAGGAAGTGGGCGCTCAGTACCGTCAGGGGCCACGGTGCCCTCTGCCTTTCCCAAAACTGGCCTGGCCGTCCTTGTTTTTGGCTTCCTAGGGTTTGACATCCACAACATCTGGTTTGAATGCTTTGAGTGAACTGGATGGGGTGCGACCTCCTGCCTGTTTCTTTCTTTTGCTTTGTTAACTACAGACCTCTTCAGAAAGTGTCAAATCAAAGCACTTTCCATTTCTAAAGCAGTGTCCAGGTCTCAGCAGGTAGCCATTGAACTCAAAGACACTTTGAAGGCAAAACTCCTCAGGATCAGCTTCCCAGTGGCCCTGGGAATTACAGTCACCTGAAAACTGAGATGGGACCCTCCCAACAAGGGCATCCTCAGGCTTTTATGTAATGCTGATGCTTAGCGACTGCTGAAAGTTGGTTGTGCTTGAGTCGTGAAAACCAAGATGAAGAGGCATTAATATGGTTGTATGTTGCTTTCAGCCAGATACTTCTCCCTGGGGAAATGTAATTGCAAAGCAGACTCAAGAGCGGACCATCTTCCTGAAAGCCGGTGCTTTTGCGGGGTGTCCTGGGGTCCACAGGGATTTTCCTTGACGCTGACTAGAACAGAGAAGAGGTTTGCTAGGAAGGTGGGGACTAGCATTCCTGGTATCTACATCATTCAGGTAAACCCTGCATGTGACATGTGACACCATCCCCTCTGACCTCGGTTTCTTTACCCATAAAATGAAGTATTTGACCAACCTCACTGCTAAGGACCAGGATAGCTCAAACTAACTTAGAAAGTCTAGATAAAAAGCTAAATGAGATTATAGGCCAATGGCTCCCAGAACCCTAAGGAAACTTCACAGGAAACATGGTAGCATATTTTGGTGCACATTTCTACCTATGTATATTTTCCAGAACCTCTTTACACACACATTGAGGAGAGTTCCATAAAACCTCCCTCTCCTATTCCATCTTAATGTCATGCCTTGTTCCTCTTCGCCCTTCCTCTCCTTTTAAGCTGCAAATTGTTCCTGATGGAAGCACCTTTAATGACCTTCCCAGGGCAGTCAGAGAGTTAATTTTTCATGGGGTTGCATTTGGCCTTCTGGGCAAATGGAGCATTTCCATCCCCACCACCCCTCCCGTGGTGGTCCATGTCCACCCCATAGGAGGGAGCCAGCACCCACCACACCCCTCTGACTTTGCTGGCTTTGCATTTCCCAGAACAGGGTGTTCTGAGGAGGAGGAAGAGGAAGAAGAAGAGGAGGAGGAGGAGCTTGCAGGGAGATTGCAGGAAGGAGTCCTAGACTTGCCCAGCTCTTACTGTCCCCAAACCCAATACAGACCCAAAACTCAGCCAAGTCCAAGCTGTGCCCCACTTATACAATCCCTTGCAACAATCCCTAAAACAACCTGAGCAATACAGCATTAGCAGGCTTAGGAACCTGACATTTCATTTGGAACAAGTCTTGTAGATCCAAGGAAGAAAACCTTGTCAGGGTGAGCAGGTGGGTGACAGGACTGAGAATATAAGAGGTGGGGATGCACTGGAGCCCCCAGGTCACCTGCATAGGAGTCTTTAGAACCCACCATCTCCATGGGCAGGGACTTAGAGTTGGATTTCAGTTTCCTTATCACTGTGTACCAAGCAGCTGCTGGGGGCTGCATCCATCCCAAAGGAGGAACTCCTTTCTACACATGTAGTCTCACGATCCCTGCTTGTTTGGTGTTCTCACGGGGCTGCTGAGCAGGAAGGGTTTCCTTTTTTTCTTTTCCTTTTTTATTTTTTTTTGGTTTGAGGCGGGGTCTCCACTCTGTCACCCAGGCTGGAGTGTGGTGGTGTGACGATGGCTTACTCTAGTCTTGACCTCCTAGGCTTAAGGGATCCTCCTGCCTCCGCCTCCCAAGTAGCCAGGACTACAGGTGTGCACCACCATGCTTGGCTAATTTTTGTTTTTGTTTCTGTAGGTAGAGATGGGGTTTTGCCATGTTGCCTACTCTGGTCTCAAACTTCTGGGCTCAAGCAATCCTTCTGCCTCCACCTTCCAAAATCCTGGGCCCAAGCAATCCTTCTGCCTCAGCCTCCCAAAATCCTGGATTACTCCCAAAATCCTGGATTACTATGTTCTGCCAGAAAGGGTTTTCTTTTCCCCCTGAGAAGCCTCCCAAGTTGTGGGGAGAAGAGTGTACTAGCAGGAGCATGCCAGAGACAGCCATGCGGTTCTTTAAGATCTTATATCTTGTTCTGCTTGTTGTGAGTTGGGATTATACAGAGATGATGATGATGATGATGTTACTGATGGTGATGATGACAGTGGTAGTAGTAGTGCGTGGTGATGGTGGCAATGATGAGGGTGAGGATTATGGCGATGATTTTTTTGTTTGACACCACAACCTCTGCCTCCTGGGTTCAAGCAATTCTCCTGCCTCAGCCTCCCGAAGAGCTGGGATTACAGGCGTGCGCCACCACACCCAGCTAATTTTTGTATTTTTAGTAGAGATGCAGTTTCGCTATACTGGCCAGGATGGTCTTGATCTTCTGAGCTCGTGATCTGCCCGCCGCAGCCTCCCAAAGTGCTGGGATTACAGGTGTGAGCCACCACATCTGGCTATTTTTAGCTTTTTTCCCCCAGTATAGCTTAGGCCACCTTGAATGCCTATGGTGATGATTATTCCTTGACCAGATAAGTCTGGGAAATGCTGGTGTATATATAAAGTTAATCAGGTAGGTTAATTTGAGAATAAGATGTCTTTGAGCCTTTAATGAATCTCCCAATGGTTGGACAAATCCCCTACTGTTTTGAGCACTGAAGACTTTTTCTTATGCTGTTCTATGAATGGATTTGGACAATATCAGGCTGTTCCTGGTACCAAAATAAAATTTAGCACCACCAAATTTGAGAAGTTTATTCTTATGTTGCCTTACTGAAAACCCAAAGGTGGATTCCTGTCTTACCACAGTCTCTCTCATCCATGACACTGCACAGTTGCAATAGTATTTGATTAATACTGCTTTCCTCTCCTGCAGAACATTGACATCACCCATTTTGGCAACAGCTGGAGCAATGGCCTTGTCTTCTGTGCTCTGCTCCACACCTACCTGCCTGCCCACATCCCCTACCAGGAGCTGGACAGTCAGGAGAAAGTAAGTCATGGCCCTGACACCTTGGTTACCCTCTAGGAAATGCAGGGGGATTCCTAAGTGATAAACCCCAGTGTGGGGGGTGCTTACAGGCCTGAAGCACAAATTGGGATATTGATACCAGCTGCAGATAACTCCTGAATGTGTGACTACACCATAGAATCCCATCCTCAGCAAATATTCCTCAGCTTCCCTTCTCAGTATATACCACTTGTTACCTAGAAAGAAGCAGTGAAGAAGAGTTTGATGTGGCCACTGATAAGTTCCTGTCTCTGCTTTCCAGAGAAAGCCCTGCTGGAATCTCACCTTCATGGTTTCAAGACCTTGGCCAGCATTTTTCAAAGCCTATTCTAAAGAACCAGCAAGCACCAACAAAATGAATTCCCCGCTCAAATAAGTCTGGAACACTGCATATTATATCACATTTTTGGAGGGCACAGTGCCCATTAACACATTAAAAACTTCAAGGAGTCCTACATTAAGAAATCTGTGTGACTGTTTAACCCATCCTAGATCAGGTACACATAATCTCTTTACCTATATTTGTTTATTTTACTAAAATCACCGTAACAAGGGTTGGCAAATTTTCCCTATTAAGGGCCATGTAACAGGCTCAGTGGATCAGTTGGTCTCAGTCATAACTACACAACTTTACCATCGGGCTAAAGAGGCCATCGATGCTTTGTAAACAAATGGGCATGGCTGTGTCCCAACAAAAACTTTATTTACAAAAACAGGCTGTGACCCAGATTTGGCCCATGGGCAACAGTTTGCCAACCCCTGACCTAGAACCTCCTACAATGTGTCCCATAGAGTGTACTTTGGAAAATGCTGTGTTCGCCCCTACATTCAGTCACTCAGAGTTTCTTGCCAAGGACCGGGCATCATAAGAAGAAAGCAATAGAGAAATGTTCTGCGCCCTCATGAGCTAGACAGACAATAAGCAAGCAGGTAGATTTTATCACAAGTAAAATTATAAGTGAACAAGGATAGGTCATCAAAGAGCCCAAGGAGAAACTCAGCGCTGTGAGAGTCAGTGATGGGGATCGCATTTAGACCAGGGAGACTGTGGCAGTGATGTCAAAACTGGTGTCAGAAGGTGGAAGAGGCAGCAGTGTGAAGCCAGAGCAAAGGAGAAGCTGCAGTGAGGGAACACCTTGGTGTGGTCCAGGAATGGAAGAAAGCCAGGTGGCTGGATGCAGTTAATGGGGCCAGAGAGGCTGTGCTGATCCAGGGATTCTGAGGGGGCAGAGCCTGCAGAGCTTCCCCATGGCTCAGGTTTGGCGTCACCCACTAACCACGAGGGTGGTAGCAATGCAAACGGAAAGACATAGAAAGATTCAAAATATGTCTTAGAATCAACTGGACTTAGTGACAGATAGGTTGTAGGGGAGGAGGAGAAGAAGGAGTCAAAGACAACGCCCTGGCAACTAGTTAGCCAGCGATTTTCTGAGATGGGGAAGACAGATATGTTTAAAAGCTCTGTTTTGATTACTCCACATCAGGATTTAAATAAAGTCCAAAGAATAGTCATGGTAATGACAAAAACTGAGCAAAGTAATTTAATTTTTTAATGTGTTAGAGTTCTCTAGAGAAGCAGGATCAATAGGATATTGGGGGTAGTGGGGAGGGGAGAGAAATTTATTCTAAGAAATTAGCTCAAGAGTATAGAAGCTAGCAACTCCAAAATCTGCAGGGTAAGCCAGCAGGTTGGAGACTCAGGAAAGAGCTGATGCTTTGAGTGTGAAGGCCATCTACTGACAAAATTCCTCTTCTTGGGCAAGGTCAGTATTTTTCTATTAAGGCCTTCAACTGATTAGATGAGGACCATCCACATTAAGGAGGGGCATCTGCTTTACCCAGAGTCTATTAACTTAAATTAAATGTTAACATATAAATGTTAAGCTCATTTTTAAAAACACCTTCACAGAAACATCTAGAATAATATTTGGCCAAATATCTGGGTGCCATGCCTATCCAAGTTGGCGCATATAATTAACCATCACAGAATGTATTAAAATCTTTAAATTACTTTTCTATGGGGTACTCTGTGAAGCAATCTAGACAGGATTATTAAACATTCTGGGAGAAAGGTTGTGTTTAAATCATGTGAAGCCTGAGGTGCTGTGAAATATGCCGGTGGCAATGGGAGGCAGGCGATTGATTGCGCAGCAAATCCAGAGCTGGGTTGGGAGAGCAGAGCTGGAGACACAGATCTGGAGGTCGTCCATGTTCCACGCCATCTAATGGAGGTTCTTCAGATGATGCAAATGTTCTGTATCTGCACTGCCTTCATAGCAGCCACCAACCACATGGCTCTTGAGTCCCTGAAATGTGGCTAGTGTGACTGAAGACTGAATTTTTTATTTCAGTTTTAATTTTAATTAATTTAAATAGCCACGTCATATGTGGTTGCTGTGTTGGAGAGGGCGGGCACAGCAATGTTATATAAAGCTGTCAGAGTGGAGGAGAGCATCTAGGCCTTCAGTCTTAGGGAAGCATAGAGAGGGAAGACTGAGGAACACACCTGGGGACCCCAGTGTTTGCCCACACAGGAACAAGAGACAAGGCCCTGCACTTTCATAAACACAGCATCAGTACCACGACCCCTGTGTAAAGCCAAGGCTCATGACATGCTGCTCTTTTTAGGAAAAGCAGAAATCTTTGCAACTCCACCTGCTAGTCCAGGGAGGTGATAAGGAAGCTGGTCTCCACCTGGCATTTTTCGTGTATATGGGCAGAGAGAGGAAAAAGAGAGAGAGAGAGAAAGAAGGAGAGAGAGAGAAAGAAAGTCCCTTTTAAGGAAAGAAAACCAGGCCAGATGAGTTTGGAGTCCAGATTTATAATATCTATGCTGCATAAAGACCTTAGATTATACTCTCAGATACAGGAAGCCCTGGGCTTATAGTAAACAATAGCTGCTTTAACCATGACAAAACACTTGAGAAAATTATCTACTTGAGCTAGTCAGCAAATACAGCAAATGGAAGGATTATCTACCAGAACTTGAGATGATAAATAATAAGAGACTACAAAAAGGTTTAAACATATTAAAGAGATAAAACGAGCGATAGAAACCACAAGGAATGAACGATTTCATTTAAAAAAGAGATTTGGAAAAAGAAATAAAACTTCTAGAAGTGAAAATTTGGAATTAAAGCCACAATGAAATGTGTCACCAAACTGATTAGATTCAGCAAAAGAGAGAACTAATGAACTAGAACATAAATATAGGGAAATTACCCAGAATATAAAAGAGATGTTAAAAAATAGAAAATATAATAGAGGGGTTGAATTAGTATGTGTTCACTTTCAAGAAACCAGCAGTTGCTTAAACCATTAAAAATGTTAATTTTCTTTTTTAACAAAAGTAGTTTCAGGATTGGTTCACCACTCAGTGTTGTAATCAAGGCCACAGAGTGTCTCCTCTCCGTGCTCACCATCTTAATCTTTTGACTTTTGTCCCCATACTTGTTCCTTTGTGGTTGATTCCTTTTAGCTGCCAAACTTTAGACATCACTTCCACCTGCAGGGCAGGAAGAAGAGGAAGAGATAGAACAAGTGCCTCATATCTTTTCCCTTTAGAGAATGAAAGTAAAACCCTCCCTGGGTTTCTCCAGTTTATTGTCAGTACTCTGTTACATGGTCCCCAGCTGCAAGGGCATTTGAGGAAGTGAGCATATAACATTTTTCAGCTTCATTAGTGGGGAGCCTGCAAGGGAGAGAGAGCTTGGGAATGACTGTTGGGCTATTGAATAGTGTCTGTCTCAGAGCTTAACAGACATAGATGAAAAAAATCAGACGATAGCCATGCCTCATGCCCAGAGGGACTTCCAGATGAAAAGGATAGAAAGAATGGAGTGGAAATAATATTTGAAGATAAGATACCTGAATTTTTTCTAGAATGATGAAAGACAAGAGTGCATAGATTCTTCATTTATCTCAAGCAGGATGAATAAAAAAAATTCCTTCAGACACGTTATAATGAAACTGCAGAAAGAGCAAAGACAAGGTAGATAATCTATCAAAAATTTCTAGCTAGTCATGGTGGCTCACACCTGTAATCCCAATACTGTGGAAGCCTGAGGCAAGAGAATCACTTGAGCCCAGGAGTTTGAGTCCAGTCTGGGCAATATAGCAAAACCTCATCTCTACGAAACATTTAATGATTAACCAAGCGTGATGTTGCATGTCTGTGATCCCAGCTACTTGGGACGCTGCGGCAGGAGGATTGGTTGAGCCCAGGAGGTCGAGGCTGTAGTGAGCCTAGATCATCCCACTGCACTCCAGCCTGGGTGACAGAGTGAGACCCTGTCTCAAAAACAAAACAAAAGCAAAAAACCCCTACAACTTTCTGCTAACCAGTAAGAAAAAAGACAACCTAGCAGGAAATTATCAAAGGCTGTAATAGACAAGTCACAGAAGAGGATTACAAACACCCAGTAGACATTTTTAAAGACATTCAATCTGATTAGTGATCAGGAATATCTAAGTTGAAATAACAGTGAGGTATATAATTTGATAAACCTCAGAGAATGTGTTGAATCTAAGAAATGAGAAAGTGGCAGTATAGCTATTGTAGAAAGCTCAGCACTATGAACAGTGCTATGCCAGTATATTTCTGAACTAGAATAGACAATTTTCTAGAAAAATATAAATTTGTTTCTTCAAATATTAAATGTAAGTATTTCTCCAAAACTTACTCAAAAATAAGTAAAACTTCAACTGTTAAGTTGAAGTCATACTTTAAAATGTAGTCACACAAGAAAAAATGTCCAAACAAGCCCAAATTCTACTAAACCTTTAAGAAACAGATATCCCTATTGTGTATTTACAGGTCCAGGGAATTTAAAAAGGAGTGAGGAAGCTTACACATACGAACAGGGTGGAATATAGCAGGGATCTCCCTTCAGAAGCAACAAACTTAACAGGTACCAACACAGAGATCAGGTAAGGATAAAGATACAATGAGATCTTGTTGGAAGATTATATTCTACGCGAGACATTTTCCTTTGGAGTGTTGTAATTACTATTTGTTTGTTATTTTTTACTTTATTTTATTAAGACAGAGTTTTGCTCTTTCGCCCAGCCTGAAGTGCAGTAGTGCAATCTCCACTCACTGTAACCTCTGCCTTCCGGTTTCAAGCGATTCTCCTGCCTCAGCCTCCCAAGTAGCTGGGATTACAGGCACCCGCCACCACGCCTGGGTAATTTTTGTATTTTTAGTAGAGCCGGGGTTGCACCATGTTGGCCAGGCTGGTCTCAAACTCCTGACCTCATGATCCGCCTACCCTGGCTTCCCAAAGTGCTAGGATTACAGGCATGAGCCGCTGCGCCCAGCCTTCCCTTTTAAATTTAGCATCTTTTTCTTAATTTTCATCTAATGCACTATAGAAGTTAGCTGGGAAGAGAATGAGATCATGTTGCTGTCCTAATTGTCAGAGCCAGGGATTTTATTTGTACGGATGGTCTGTGAGGATCTGCTGACACACATAATTAATCTCAAAGGCACTTAAGAGTGTTTGTGAACGTTTTAACCAGCTTATTCCACCAACAAAATAGAAATTTCCTACATTTATAAATTTACTTTCCAATACCTTGATGTGGCCTAGTAGCTCACACCCATAATCCCAGCACTTTGGGAGGCTGAGGCAGGTAGATCACGTGAGGCCAGGAGTTTGAGATCAGCCTGGCCAATATGGTGAAACCCCATCTCTACTAAAAATACAAAAATTAGTTGGGCATGGTGGCGCATACCTGTAATCCCAGCTATTTGGGAGGCTGAGGCAGGAGAATCACCTGAACATGGGAGGTGGAGGTTGCAGTATGCCAAGATAGCACTTCTGCACTCCAGCCTGGGTGACAGAGCAAGACTCTGTGTCTCTGTCTCAAAAAGAAAAGAAAAGAAAAATAATATATTGAATTACACATGACACTTTTAAACTATACCCAGTCAGAAGTGACAGCAGTAATCTGTAAATCTTAAGTTCTGTAGTCAGATTATGCAGGGAAATTTTTCTTATATGTATTTATTGAAATAAATAGAAGTTTCTGGGTATAACATATTAGCAAGGATGATATCTTTATTTATTTTTATAATTTAAACTTTTACTTCAGATTCTGGGAGTACATGTGCAGGTTTGTTACATGGGTAGATGGCGTGCTGCTGAGGTTTGGGGTATGATTGATCCTGTCACTGGGTAATGAGTATAGTACCCAGCTGTTTTCAACCCTTGCCTCCCTTCTTCCATTCCCTCTCTTGTAGTCTCCAGTGTCAATTGTCCCCATCTTTATGTCCATGACTACCCAATGTTTCGCTTCCTTTTATAAGTGAAAACATGCAATATTTGATTTTCTGTTTCTGTGTGAGTTAGCTTTGGATTGTGGCCTCCAGCTGCATCCATGTTGCTGCAGAGGACATGATTTCATTCTTTTTTACAGCTGTGTAGCATTCTATGGTGTATATGTACCACATTTTCTTTATCCAGTCCACCATTGATAAACACCTAGGTTGATTCCATGTCTTTGCTATTGTGAGTAGTGCTGCAATGAACATACATGTGCATATGTCTTTTTGGTAGAATGATTTATTTTCTGTTGGATATATACCCAGTAATGGCATTGCTGAGTTGAATGGTAGTTCTGTTTTAAGTCATTTGAGAAATCTCCAAATGGTTTTCCACAGTGGCTGTACTAATTTACATTCCCATCAACAGTATATAATCATTCCCTTTTCAACCTCACCAGCATTTGTTATATTTTGACTTTTATTTATTTTTTTGACACAGAGTCATGCTCTGTCACCCAGGCTGGAGTGCAGTGATGTAATAGTTCATGCAGCTTTGACCTCCCAGGCCAAAGTGATCCTCCCACCTCAGCCTCCCAAGTAGCTAGGAGTACAGGTGCGTGCCACCATGCCCAGCTAATTAACAAAATTTTTTTGTAGAGATGCATTCTCACCATGTTACCTGGCTGGTCTTGAGCTCCTGGGATCAAGCAATCCTCCTACCTTGTCCCCTTAAAGTACTGAGATTACAGGTATGAGCCACAGTGCTCAGCCTGACTTTTTATCGGTAGCCATTCTGACTGGTGTGAGAGGATGCAATCTTTAAAAGTGAAGTTCTACAGTGTTCCCCAGATCTTAGAAAGTGTTCCTCCTCAGCCCTCATGTAAGGAAAGCATCTTAGCCAGCCCAGTTGCAAGTGTGAGTGACTCCCCACAGAAAGAATTTGGTGAGGGAGGATATGCGACCTCACTGTTGTAAAACAGTCAGAATGTGTGTCCCCAGGGCTGCCATGTCTGTGCCAGGCCATTTAGTCTGGTTTGCTCACTGAGTGCCAGCATGCTCACCAGGACAGCCACTGCACGCAGACTGGGTGCTGCAAGCCCCCTGAAGGGAGGGCACCACAAAGCGATTCCTGAGGCATGGCCTGACCTACTCTGCGGTCTAAACTTGATGAGCTGTACTTAAATAGCTAATTTGAGCTTGATTACATGAAAAACATTTTTTTCGTATTTGCTGTGTCTATTTACTATTTACCCATTCTAGGCATTTTCTTTGCATGGATTTATTGAACCCTCATGGAGGTTCTGCAAAATGAATATGCTCTACAGGGGAAACTGAGGCACACAGCTCATAAGGAGCATAGGCAAGAGGCAAGTCCAGGCAGGTGGCTCCAGAGCCCATGCCCTCAACCTCGGTGACAGATGTGTCCACCCTCAGGCTCCTAAAACACAATTTATTCATGGTATAATCGAGCATATGCCCTATTATATTGTAATTTATCTGATTATATGGCAAATCTCTTCCCCCAGCACCTCCGCAGGACCATGAGCTCCCAAGAGCAAGAAGTTTTATCTTGTTTGTTTTTTATTGTGGTAAAATACACGTAAGAGTCACCATCTTAATTTTTAGTTTACAGTTCAGTGGTTTTGAGTCCATTCATGTTAGGGGTGCAGCCATCACCACCCCTATCTCCAGAACTCTTCATCTGTTCAAACCAGCACTCTACTGATTAAACATTCACTCCCCATTCTCCCTCCCCTCAACCCCTGGCAACCACCATTCCACTTGTCTCTGTGAATCTGACTACTATAGCTACCTCATTTGAGTGGAATCATACAAGATTTGTCTTTTTGTGACTGGGTTGTTTCACTCAGCATAATGTTTTCAAGGTTCATCCATGTTTAGCACATGTCAGGATTCTCTTCTCTTTTTTTTTTTTTTTTTTTTTTTGAGACTGAGTCTCACTCCGTCACCCAGGCTGGAGTGCAGTGGCGCAGTCTCACTCATTGCAACCTCCACCTCCCAGGTTCAAGAGATTCTCCTGCCTTAGTCTCCCGAGTAGCTGGGATTACAGGCCTGTGCCACCATGTCTGGCTAATTTTTGTATTTTTAGTAGAGGTGGGGTTTCCTCATGTTGGCCAGGCTGACCCCAAACTCCTGACCTCAGGTGATCTGCCTGCCTTGGCCTCCCAAAGTATTGGGATTACAGGCGTGAGCTGCTGCACCCGGCTGCTTCCTTTTTAAGACTGAATAATATCCCATTGTACGGATAAACAACAATTTGCTTATCCATGCCTCATCAGCCAATATTTTCCAAACCAAGTTCATTTTCACCCTGGCTGGAGCCTTTTTCTCTTCCTTCTTATTTGTTCTGTCTTCATCATCCCACAGATTGGATACTTACTCCATACTAATCCATCTCATGGCTGTCCACACCAAACCACTTCAGAGGATGATTTCCCTATATCAGAGTTGATGTGCAATTACAAAGGTTCCTGGATCTACAGCTCCTCAGTAGCTTGAAGTTCAGAATCAGCTTCCGATGCACAGTAGCAGCATTCTCCTTGCCACATGATAGTGCAAAAGATTCCAAAGGGTGTACTGGCAACCTGTCACGCCGGTTGTGAATGGGAAGGGGCCCACAGGGGCTTCTGGGATGCAGATAATGTGCTACTTCATGATCTGGGTGGTGATTATATATAATATTTGCTTTATAATAACTCATTAAATTATGGATTTCTATTTTATATTGTTTTCAAATGTAATGTTTCACAATGAGGAGTTATTAAAAGATTGGAAGCAATTATAAACATCTAGATGGATTCTGCATTTTGTTTCATAAGTGTCTTTAAATTTTTGCTCCACTTGAAAAATTTTAAAAAGCAAATTAGGATCTTCTGGACTGCCTATCTTGGGTCTGGCTTTTGCAAAAAAGATGGCATCAAGCCCTCGGCTTTGGACCATGCTCAGATAAAAGGCCTAGAACTAGGTTCAAATCATTAGATGGGCAAATGAGTATGTACAGTGTATTTAAAGTTAAAATGAAAAATACAAAATTGAAATGAAAACTATATATTATTTTTTGTGGCTACCCACTTTAGGCTGTACTTTTATCTAGATACAGTTGCGGGAACTTTGTTAAATTCACCTCTTATGTAAACTGGAAATTTTACTGAGAAAAGCCTACTTTAGCACTATGTAGAGGGAAGAAAGCACCTTCTAGGCGGAATGGTACCTGGAGACTCTCCCCGTTAGCTATGCTCCAGAAGCACCTCCAGCACCCACTGTTGAGCCCCCAGCCTGTCGCCACCCTGGCATCTCACTTGCTGCCTCCCTGTGGGTTTTCTGTTTCTTGTCTGGAAAATTATTGGGTGAATTACTATCTTCTGGAAGAATTTGTGTCCAGATTACAAAAGTTATTCCATAAATGCTTTGATTATTTGGTGGTGGCTTTAGTTGTGAAAAGTAAGAGTTTAAAAGTAAGAGAGTCCCTGTTGCCCCCGCCTCCACATCGGCATTTGGTATTGTCATTTTTTAGATCTTAGCCACTCTAGTATGTGTAGCATAGTATCTCGTGGCTTTAATTGTCATTTCCTCCTTCAGATTACACAGAGCCTCTTTTCATAGGTTTATTTCCCAGCCCATCATCTTTTTTTTTTTTTTGAGGCAGAGTCTTGTTTTGTCGCCAGGCACCAGGCTGGAGTGCAGTGTCGCAATCTTGGCTCACTGCAACCTCTGCCTCCCGGGTTCAAGCAATTCTCCTGCCTCAGCCTCCCGAGTAGCTGGAACTACAGGCGCACCACCATGACCAGCTAATTTTTAAAATTTTTTTAGTAGAGACAGGGTTTCACCATGTTGGCCAGGTTGGTCTTGATCTCTTGACCTTGTGATGGGCCCGCCTCGGCCTCCCAAAGTGCTGGGATCACAGGCGTGAGCCACCGCGCCCGGCCCAGTCCATCGTCTTTGATCAAATCTCTATTCAGACCTTTTGCTCAGTTTTTGATCTGATTATTTTCTTGTTGAATTTTAAGAAATTTTTTTTGTATACTCTGAATGCGAGTCCTTATCATACATATAATTTTCAGATATTTTCCTTCTAGTCTGTGGCTGGTCTTTTCATTCTCTTAGCAGAATCTCTCTTGAGAAAAGTTTTAACTTTTAAAAAATTATTTAAGTTAAAAATAGAGACAGGGTCTTGCTATGTGGCCTAGACTGGTCTTGACCTCCTGGGCTCAAGTAATCCTCCCACCTCAGGCTCCCAAAGTGCAGGTATTACAGGCCTGAGCCACTGCACCCAGCCAATTTTTTGCTTTCTTGATCATATTTTACTGTTGTCTCTAAAAACTCATCACCAAACCCAATATCACACAGATTTTCACCTATATTTTTCCTAGAACTTTTTGTACTTTTGCTTTGTATATTGAGGTCTGTGATACATTTTGAATTAATTTATTTTTGTGTAAACCATAAAGTATCAGTTTGGAGTTTGTTTTTTTGTTTGTTTTTCTTTTTGCATATGTACATCCAGTAATTTCAACACCATTTGTTAGAAAGAGTGTCCTTTAGTTATTGACATTCTGTGAACCTTTGTCAAAAATCAGTTGACTATATTTGTGTGGTTTTATTTCTGAGCTCTCTTTTGTTCCATTGATTTAAGAATCTGTTCCTTACCAGTACCACATTGTCTTGATTAATATAGCATTATTAAAAATCTTGAAATCTAGTATTTGTTCTCTTCAGAATTGCTTTGGCTATTCTAGTACCTTTGCCTTTTTAATTTTACACTCAGTTTGTCATTATGTAACAAAAAAAAGTTTGCTAGGATTTTGATTAGAATTGCATTTTATCTGTAAATCAAACTGGGAAGAACTGACATCTTAACAATGTTCAGTTTTCCAATCCAGGAACACACAATATATCTTCTTTTATTTAGATATTTGATTTATTTTGTCTGTGTCTTGTAGTTTTCTGCATATAGATCTTGCACATATTTTGTTAGATTTAGACTTTAGTTCTTTTTGCGGGGGACATGGGGGTGCTATTGTAAATGGAATTTTTTTTTCCTATTACAAAATCCAGTTGTTCATTTCTGGTATATAGGACAGCAATTGACTTTTGGTTTTTGTTTTTTTTTTCTTTTTGAGACGGAGTCTCACTTTGTTGCCCAGGCTAGAGTGCAGTGGCGTGATCTCGACTCACCACAACCTCCGCCTCCTGGGTTCAAGCAGTTTTCCTGCCTCAGCCTCCCGAGTAGCTGGGACTACAGGCACGTGCCACCATGCCTGGCTAATTTTTGTATTTTTAGTAGAGATAGGGTTTTAACATGTTGACCAGGCTGGTCTCGAACTCCTGAACTGGTGATCCACCTGCCTTGCCCTCCCAAAGTGCTGGGATTATGGGCATGAGCAACCGCACCCCACCACAGTTGACTTTTGTATACTGACTATATTCTGAGACTTTGCTAAACCTGCATGTAAACGTTTTTGGGTTTTCTACATAGACTATCATGTCATCTGCAAATAAAGGCAGTTTTATTTCCCCTGCCTCAGCCTCCCAAGTAGCTGGGACTACAGGGCACGTGCCACCACGCCCAACTAATTTTGTATTTTTAGTAGAGACAGGGTTTCACCATGTTGGCCAGGATGGTTTTGATCTGTTGACCTCATAATCCACCTGCCTCAACTTCCCAAAGTGCTGGGATTACAGGCGTGAGCCACAGTGCCTGGCCCCATTTATTTCTTTTTCATGCCTTTTTGCACTAGCCAGAATGTCCAGTACAGCGTTGAATCAGACAGATGAGAAAGGACATCCTTGCCTTGTTATTGATTTTATGGGGGAAGTGTTCAAGTCTTTCACTGTTACGTATGATGTTAGTTGTTGGTTTTTTGTACATATCTTTACTAGGCAAAAGAAGTTCCCTTCTACTCATAGTTTGCTGAGAGTTATCACAAATAAAAACTGTCATGGTTGTTGAATTTTATGTAATGCTTTTTTTTCGTCTTTTGGCATGATCGTATGGTTTTTCTCATTTAATTGGTTAATATGATGAATTACATTGATTTACAAATGTTGTTGAACCACCCTTGCATTCCTGGAATGAACCCCACTTGATCATGATATATTATACTTTTATAGATTAGTGGATTCAATTTGCTAATATTTGTTAAGGGTTTTTGTGTCTGTATTTATGTGAGAAGTTGGCCTGTAGTTTTCTTGTAATGTCTCTGTCTAGTTTTGGTATTAGGGTAATGCTGGCATCATAGAATGATTGGGAAGTATTCCCTCCTCTTCCGTTTTTTGAAGCGATTTTGTAGAATTGGTATTATTTCTTCCTTAAGTATTAGATAGAATTCACAAGTGCAGTCATATGGGTCTGGTGGTTTTTTGGAAGGTTTTAATTACTAATTCAAACAAATCTCATGCATTATTAGATTATTCCTAAAGCAGCATACTCTCTTCTGATATGTTCAAAATATTTCTTCACAAATTCTCAAATGTGATATTAACAATGTATCAAATATTTTTAGTTCAATTATTATAAAGTTCAAGCATGTAAGATAGCCTTGTAAAACTGTGAATATTGATTGGACTTCTGAGTCCTCTCTGAGTTTAAAGACACACCTTTCCCATCATACAGAGGAAAGCTTGCCATCTCTCTTGGATTTGTAGGCATCCCTTCTTTTCCCAGAGCTCATCTATCTCCCAAATAGTATGCCCAGTTCTTCATCACTTGCTTTCTGTAAGTCGTGTTAGCAAACCTTTGTGATAAGGCCTTTAGCTTGCTAGGCCTCAGTCTATGTGTAGTAATCACTAGAGCAATGTAGGTAGAAGGAGATTTTCTATGCTTGTATTCTGTGAAAGTTTTGCTGTTTTTTTTTTTAAATTGTTCTAGGTGTATCTGCGTGGAATGTTTTACTCACTCCTGTTCCATACCTTTCCCATGACTAATGATTTGTTGATAATTTTTTAGCATCACCAAGAAGAGAATAGGTGAAGTCTGTTCAGATGTTGAATCAGGGATGAATGTGCTAAGTTCAGCCTTACTTTTCCATGGCATCTCTGCTTCTGGCTTTACATCAGGGTCCTTTCCTTCTATTCTCTTGTAACCAGAAGGAATCCAAATTCAGTCCCAAAGTTAATTATTAAATATGTCCAGTGACACAAATTTCGTAAAAGCTTGACGAGTGCCTGACAGGATGCTCTTGCCCCTCACTTTCTGGGCTAGACCTTATGCATGCTCAATAGAAGCTTACTTGCAAAATGAACAAAATTAAATCAATCAGTAAAACCCAGCAAATAAGCAAAAAATAAAAATAAGCAAAAACAAAAAAATCAAACTAACAAAACCACATTAAATGATAACACTTAATGCTAGTAAAATAACTGCATTTGAAATTGATTCAAGGCTTTCATGATAATCCCACTCTTAGGAATTTATCTTGAGGACTAGTTTGACAGAAGAAAACAATACTGCACAAAGATGCTTATTGCAAAGTGTGTGGTGGTGACAAAGTGAGCATATACTGCATGCCATGTCCCTTGTTTTCCTGGACAGTGCACATCCACTAGAATGGCAGCCTGCACAATGGCACAGCAGCACAGGGACTCAAGTGTGAAATGCTCAGCCCATGTAGTAGCATAGCCTACACAATAGCACATGCACTGTGCTGGGAGCCTGGGGAATTAGAAATGTTGATTCAAATGTAATTTAGAAACTTGGAAATCATCTTAATAGTAAAATTATTGGTGGCTTTTTCTTTCTTTCTTTCTTTCTTTTTTAAGACTTGCTGTGTCACCTAGGGCACCCAGGCTAGAATGCAGTAACAGGATCACAGCTCACTGCAGCCTCAACCTCCTGGGCTCAAGTGATCCTCCCACCTCAGCCTCACAAGTAGCTGGAACTACAGGTGTTTGCCACCATGTTTGATTTTTTCTTTTTAAAGCTTTTTAAAATGCTGTCATGTGGTTAAAAGATGAAAGCAGTGGAAGATGATGTCTTCTGTTTTTGGAAAGGGTTAGTATCTCCTGAATAAGTGGGAGAAAAGTCTTAACTCATCACATTCAGCTCCACCTGTGTTAGCCGTTACATTCCGTCTGTGTAAGTGGAGGGTTTCTAGGCAGTGTAAGCCCTAACCTGGATTGAAGTCCCAGAGGGGAAGGGGTCTGTGATGTCCTGCCTTGTGATCTGTCCCCCATCCCCTTCTCCTGCAGGAGCTCACAGCAAGATGCTGAACACAGACTGGCCTGACCAGCAGAGCATGATGCAGTATGTGGCCCAAATCTGCAAGTACTTTGGGATGTAACCCCAGAGGGCCCAGAGCAGTCACCACTGCCACCCAAATGTCCTAGCTCTTGTTCACTGTTCACTGATCCTGCTCTGCCCAGTACCCAGTGGCTGGACTTCGAAGGCAGGCTTAATCCTAGTTAACCAACACCCAAATAAGAAACAGGGGTCCCACTGTGTACCCGTCTCAAATGCAAACGCAGATGGAGTGTAAATTAGGGCCACTTTGCTCTCCCATGGGATGCTTCTGAAGAGGGCAGCCTCCCTCCTTCCAGACCAAGACCCCACCCCAGGCTTGTTTTGCTAATTACACTGGGTAACCAAACACATCATCTGCATAGAGATTCAAACAGCACCTCCAAATCAGTCTCTCTCTCTCTCTCCTTTTTTTTTTTTTTTTTTTTTGCTAAAAATGTCCTGGCTTTTTCCTGTATAAAAACTTTGCCCTTGGCTGGGTGTAGTAGCTCACATCTATAGTCTTAGCACTTTAGGAAGCCAAGGCAGGAGGACCGCTTGTGTTCAGGAGCTGGAGGCACAGTGAGCTATGATCAAGCCACTGCACTCCAACCTGGGCAACAGAGCAATAGAGTCAGACTGTGTCTCTAAAACAACAACAAAACAGAATTTTGCTCTTGGGAACCCTGTCCTTTCTCTTCTCCAAAAAACACTCCAAAAAAACACAAAAAACAAACATTCGCTGCAGGACAACCTGGAAGCACGTGGGCCCCCGCCTTTCGGGGAAAGATGAGAATTCTAGGTAACAGTGTTAACACCTAGAACTTGATTACATTTTTAGCTCTCATAGTCCCGTATTTGATTCAACAAAAGGAAACCCTGTGAGAATGCAAGAGAGCCCATGACTGCTTTGCTGGAGAGTCCCTGGGAGGCGCCTCACACCTCTGCCACCCTAGTCTGTGTGCTTCCGAGCAGCCAGCAGAGGCTTTCACACTAGGGAATCCGCAGTCCTTGTAGCCCGCACCTTTGTCTTCCGGTTCTTTAACACTCCCACTCGCACCCGCACAGCCTTGTCTCCCACAGAACTTGACAAGTCATGTTTGTGGGAATGGCCTCTGCCTGCTTTGCAGGATTGAGCAGGCTGAGGCTGTGTGCTTCTGGGGACGCTGGGCTGACAGCCAATCCGAATGATGTTTCAGCTCTGGACTGATGTGGCCTTCAGTGCTTCCCCAGGCTTCTTACATCAGCATGGAAAAAAGAAGCCCTTAGGGGTGGGTGGTGAAGGCCCTTTTTTAATTAACAAAAAGGAATGCAGCTGCCCCTGACACCCCACTGGTCACCCCGAGTGGCAGCAGAGCCCTCCCCAGAGCCTCCCCAGTCCCTCAGACGAGCTTAGTCCAGCCCGGGTGCCTATCTGGTGGCTCTGCGGTGTTCTGGGCAGATCTGTGTGCACTACACAGCGAGTAAGGGTGTGGCTCATACAGGTGGTTGAGGGAAATGGGTGATGCCCATCTCCTGCTGTTTTAAAGGCCATATAGCCTGTTAGTGCCCCTCTGACAAAGGATCATCCTTCCAATGAGTCACTGAGAATGACAGTGACTGCCTTTACTACTCAGAGTACATCTCTGATTGCTGATCTGATTGGTTCAGAGCCAAATTCTAGAGTAAGCTTGTGTTTGTCCAACCCGTGGTTCGCAGGCCACATGCAGCCCAAAGTGGCTTTGAATGTGGCCCAACATAAATTTGTAAACTTTTTTTGAGATTTTTTTTTGCAATTTCTTTTAGCTCATCAGCTATCATTAGTGTTCGTGTATTTTATGTGTGGCCCAAGACAATTTTTCTTCCAGTGTGGCTTAGGAAAGCCAAAAGATTAGACACCCCGGGGACTGCAGGTACCTGGAAAGGCAGGAGCTCAGTCCCCTCCTCCAGGCCAAACCTTTGCAGAGATGGCAGCTGGGCTCTGCAGGTCAGTGGATCCCTGATTCTCAAACTACCAGTGACCTGGGGACAAAAGACTCTGTCCCAGCCCTCTTAGTGGGTCCCAGCTGCAGCTCTGTATCAGAATCTCCAGGGGACTGTTTTGAAAACATTCCTGGCTGCCCCAGTTGACTCAGAATGTCTGGAATGGGATCAGAGATGCAATCTACATGTCTGAAAGTTCTCTAGATGACCCCAATGCACAGCTGCATGGAGAACCACTGAGGGGAGTGGGCACCTCCCTGGTGGCCCCAGGCAGGCAGCCTGTGGGAGCTCCTGAGCAGCTGCTTGGCAGTGGTCATTATATCACCCATGCCTTTGTTTTTAAGTGAAACTTGAGGCACAGTCAGAACCAGTTCAACCCAAGAGTTGTTAGTTGTGCTGCTTCACACACCTGTCTTTTGTTGACATAACTGATGCATTTTTCTTTATCCCTGTGGTTCTGCTTTGTCTGCTATTAAAGTGGGGGAAAGTAATATCCCAAGTAGTTGAGTTGAGCTGTTGGTTGTTGGGTTTAAGCTGAAATTACTCCAGGGTTTTGTGTGGGGAGACAGCTGTGCTCTTGGGATATCCGAAGTCGGTGTCTCCTGTGATTGGCTCTGTTCTGAGTGATTACATGTAAACGATCTAGAACCAGCTCTGCAAAGCAGTTTCTATGCTGGATGGTGTTGTGGTTTCCCTCCTTCCACGCTGGGGCCATACCAGTCCCTCTCCAATGGGAGCCCAAGTTGCCGATTACTTTAGCCAAATTCAGCCATTCTTGTCTGTATCCTGATCCCTTCAGGCTAAAATGAAGGAAAGAAACATCATATGAAAGAAAGACCATGTGCAATTTATTATTATTATATTTTTTTGAGACGGACTTTCACTCATGTTGCCCCAGCTGGAATGCAATGGTGCAATCTTGGCTCACTGCAACCTCCACCTTCCAGATTTAAGCGATTCTTCTGCTTCAGTCTCTCAAGTGGCTGGGATTACAAGCATGTGCCACTACACCTTGCTAATTTTTTGTATTCAGTAGAGACAGGGTTCCTGCATGTTGGTCAGGCTGGTCTCGAACACCTGACCTCAGGTGATCCACCCACCTCAGCCTCTCAAAGTGCCGGGATTACAGGCATGTGCCACCGTGCCCGGCCAGGTGCAATTTATTTTTATAACTCAAGGAGGTTCCCTGACTACCATTTTACTTGCCAACAGACATTCATGTAGAAGAGAAATGGCATGTCCTGTCCATAGAAATACACTTGGTAGCTGGGCATGGTGGCTCATGCCTGTAATCCCAGCACTTTGGGAGGCCGAGGTAGGAGTACTGCTTCAGCCCAGGAGTTCAAGATCAGCCTGGGCAACAAGGCAAGACCTTGTCTCTACAAGAAAAAAATTTTTTAATTAGGTTGGCTGGATGTGGTGGCTCACACCTGTAATCCCAGCATTTTGGGAGACTGAGGCAGGATCACCTGAGGTCAGGAGTTTGAGACCAGCCTGGCCAACATGGCAAAACCCCGTCTCTACTAAAAATAGAAAAATTAGCCAGGTGTGGTGGTGGGGGCCTGTAATCCCAGTTATATGGGAGACTGAGGCAGGGAGAATCTCTTGAACCTGGAAGGTGGAGGTTGCAGTGAACCAAGATTACGCCATTGCACTCCAGCCTGGGCGACAGAATGAGACTCTGTCTCAGAAAAAAAAAAAAAAAAAAAAAAAAGCCAGACGTGGTGGCACATGCCTGTAGTCCCAGCTACTTGGGAGGCTGAGGTGGGAGGATTGCTTGAGCCCAGGAGGTTGAGGCTGCAATGAGCTATGATTGCACCACAGCACTCCCACTTGGGTGACACAGTAAGAACTTGTATCAAAAAAAAAAAAAAAAAAACAACCACATAGGTGGTGTTTCAGGGCAGTGAGGCTGCCTGTCCTGAAATGTTCATGTCTTCCTCCCAAGGAAGCCACACTGTCCCAGCCTTTTTCTCCCTATGGCCTCTGCATCTTCTCAGTGTGACATGATAAAAGTCCCATAAAACTGCATACTTCAACCATACCTCGGCTTTCTGCTGAAACTGCTCTCTGTGACCCTAATGTGACAGGCAAGCAGTCCAAACCCATGCCATCTTGGCTCCTGCGACTCGTAATAAGTAACTAAGGTCTGTAACTCCCACCACTACCCAGACAATGTGTAAACTAACGCTTATCTTGACTTCTGTAAACCACTTAAGTAACAATCGAGTGACAAAAGTCCCCTGGCTCTTGGAATGTCCAGAGCCCCTCACCCCCCTCTCCGCCCAGGAGGTGATTTACAGAATCCACTAGCCCTCAGAATGTCTAAAGCCCCTCATCCCCATCCCCGCTCCTCACCCTCATCCCCGAGGTGGTTTTAGGGGTATGAAAGGTCTTGACACCCTCCTTTCGGGGCCATGGGTTGGAGAGACGTGAGTCCTCCTTGGCCGCCGGCAATAAAGACCCTACAATTTGGCATACTTTTGTCTTGGTGTTGACTTTCTATGCTTGGTTCAGTACAGCAACAGCATAGGCTTGGATAAGGAAGGGATCATCACTTATCACCTAGCCAGGATAGCAGCCACAGTTCACTTCCCTCTCAGGCTGTCAGGTGACAGCAGAAGCTGTGTCCAGGAGATACTATGTCTCGTTTGCCCATCATCTGATCACCTGCAGCTGTCTTTAACTGCTCAGTGGTTCACACATGCACATGCAGGTGTGTGCATGCGAGCACGCACACATGAGCATTTTAAGGAGGGCCGGTGTCTCAGCACTTGGGATGATCTCTTCTGTATTTGCCACTGTTTGGGGCCCATTAGGGAGATTCCCATCCTGTGGCCTGGATCCCTATGAGAATGAAGCATCATCCGTGGACATTCCAAGCCTAGGCTGTCTTAGCACACATACATTACAGGTACCTGGCTTCAGGCCAGTTACTTGCATTGAAGCCCCAGGGCCTCTTCTTCAGCCTCTCCAGCCTAGATTCCTCATATGGTGATGGAGAGGAAACACCCACCACAGAAAGTGGTCGATTAAATGAGGTGTCAGGTGAGAGGCTCCCAACTGAGGCATCTGTTGTTGCACTGTCTGTGGTAGTAGTCTCTGCTGCCCAGAAGCCCATGGGGACTTGCCACCCTGTGTCCCCTTGGCCCACAGCCGGCTCTTCCTTCCCTGAGCCAGAAGGCCTTGGATTCTTAGGCTGCGGATTTACATCCTGTGCTCTGAGCTCCTTGGAAGCAGAGCTGTGTATTTATTGGCTCAAAATGCCACAGCCTAATGTGTAACAGTTGCTAAGTAGATAATTTTTCATTAGTTGGTGGAAACATCCAGCTCCCACTCACCCTCATTCTGACTTGGAATTCTTCATTGAACTCAGGGAATAAATGCCTCTGCATCCAGCCTGGTTTCAGAGCAGCAGTCAATCTTGTCAACAATTGTTCCAGCCTTTTCCAGCTTTATGGTGAAAATCCCAGGATTGCAAACAACAAAGACCCCTGGGGGGGAAACTGAAATCCTGGCCATTCTAAGACCTTTGTCATTTTTCACTTATGGTATCATGAATGGACGCAATACATTTCTAAGTAGAATCTCTGAGCCTTCCAAACTCATTAAATTGATACATTATAACTTGACTCACCTGCCTTACTAAAACCTCACCAAGATTTGTCTAGATTATGAAAAATAATGCTATAAAAAGATTCGGCCTGGACATCTTGCAGTGTTGGCCAAAGGGCTGGCCCCGTCACCCCTCCCACATGTCCATCTGGGCTACTATTTATGTCAAGCCTTAAACCAGATCATTACCCCCATATCAGAAAAATAGCAAAATATAAAATGGAATATGGGAAAAGTTATCCATAGCTTGCTTTTACTGCCGCATGTGACCTCAGAAGGCTTGGCCACCATTTGAAAAGTATAAACCTAGAAAACACATCTGGCTGGAGAAGGAACCTTGACCACAGCAGAGTCTTGGATCTTCTCAAGGGGAGGAGGACTTCATCTGGCTCTTCTGATAGCCAGGAACAAACACTGGCTGCCCCTTGTCTTGGGGACATGCAGCTCATGGCAAGGAGGAAAATGAGCCATACTGAGTCCTAGGAAGGCATTTCAAACTCACATTTAACTCCCACACATTTGACCACCTATGGTTGGAAGAAAAAATAAGGTTAACTTAAAAAAATTTTTAGAGACAGTCTTACTCTGTCACCCAGGCTGGAGTGTGGTGGCATGATCCTAGCACACTATAACCTTGAACTCCTGGGATCAAGGGATCCTTCCACCTCAGCCTCCCAAGTAGCCAGGACTACAAATGCATGCCGTCACACCCAGCTAACTTTTTTTTTTTACTTTTTGTAGAGAGGGGGCTCTTGCTTTGTTGCCCAAGCTGGCCTCAAACTTCTGGCCCCAAGTGAACCTCTCACCTTGGGCCTCCCAAAATGCTGAGATTACAAGTGTGAGCCACTGTGCCCAGCTGTTAAAAAAACAGCATGTGTCTACTGCCACCTGCCATTGCAGCCAACAATCGTGTGCCCCAGAGCAAGCATGCACTGTGTGCTGGTCCCGTCTACAGTCTCAGCTCCTGTGGGTCACCCACTGTGTGAGCGTCCTGTGACACTGAGTGGAGTTTCAGTATTTAAAGCTTTCTTTGCTTGTTTGTTTTGATACAGTATGCAAGCAACTACTTCACTTAATGCTCAGCCCATCCCTAGAGGAAAACTTGGCTGTGTCAGGCCCATTTGAGAGGATTTTTAGATGTACCAGATGGGATCTTGATGGTAACTGACACAGGAGAATTTCCAACTTGTGCACTAACTTCAGATCCTAACTTCTTAGGGAACTCTTCTGAAAATCAGGTCTTTGAGGGCAACCCTCATTTTGTGGCTCCCTTGTTTGGGGTCATGACTACTCTCTCTTTGTCATTGTATTTGCTTTCTGTGGCTGCTGTAACAAAGTACCACAAACTTAGTGGCTTAAAACAACAGGAACTTGGATCTCAGTCATGGGGGGGTCAGAAGTGCAGCACAGCCTCACTGGATTAAAATCAAGGTGTCACAGCACTCCTTCCTTTCTTGAGGCTCTAGAAAAGAATCTGCCTCCTCGCTATTCCCGCCACCTGCATTCCTTAGCTCCTGGCCCCTTCCCGCATCTTTAAAGCCAGTGGCATTTCCTCTGTGACTGTTCTTCCAGTCACATCTCCCCTGGTTCTCTGCAGCTGGGAGAAGTCCTCTGATTTTAAGGACTCAGGTAAGTAAATTGGGCCTATCTGGAGAATCCAAGCTATTCTATCACAAGGTCTCTAACCTTAATCACATTTTCAGAGTCCCTTCTGCCATGTAATGTAACACATTTACAGATTCCAGGGACTCGGGAGTGGACATTTCTAGGGACCATTATTCTGCCTGCCACAATCATCTCTTCTTTCTTTCTCCTCCCATTAACAATCAGTAGAATCTTTTTGTATTTTCTAGTTATAGTTACCAAGCTGTGTTAGTCAAGGTTCTCCCGAGAAACAGACCCAGTCGGAGATAGGTAGATGATAAGATAGATGGATAGATAGATAGATAGATCTGTAGATAGACAGGTGGACAGATAGGGAATGAAGTTTATTATACAGAACTGCTTCATGTGATTATGGAGCCTGAGAAGTCCCACAGTCTGCCATGTGCAAGCTGGAGACCCAGGAAGGCCAGTGGTGGTGTTCAAAGGCCTGAGAGCCAGGGTTGTGGATTCTAGCCTGAGTCTGAAGGCCTGAGGACCAGGAGTGGCAAGGGAAGTTCAGTGTCACAATTGAGGCAGTCAGAATTCAATCTTCCTCCATCTTTTGGTTCTATTCAAGCCCTCAGTGGATTGGGTGATGCCCTCCATCAACATCAGGGAGGGCATTGGCCTGATTCAGTTCACTAACTTAGATACTAATCTCTTCCAGAAACACCCTCACAGCCACCCCAGAAACTGTGTTCAACCAGCTATGTGGGCATCCACTGGCCCAGTAAAGTTGACACATAAAGTTAACCATCACACAAGCTGAAGAATCAGATTGGCCTGCATTAGGTCTCCCCTTCCTGACTAAGCAGACACTCGGCTCCCCTCACGGGTCACTAACCAGCTGGCGGTCGGCTGCCCTGGCTGTCAGCTGGAGTGGGGAGGGTCACATGGCACTGACTTAAGAACAGGCCAACACGCTTGCAGCCCAGGGTTGTCTCCTTGCAAAGGCAGTGGTAACTGGGATGGGCTGTAGGCTGAAGTCTGTCCTGGGTTGGGAATCAGGCTTCTCTCCAACCTTCCTGAGGACTACAGCTTTGTGCTACTGCAGCTGGAAGCCCAGCAGGAGCGTGGGTCTGAGGCAGCCCGAGTCGAAGGGGTTGGGGCACCAGTGAATTATGTCAATGCTAGATCATTTTATAGTTCAGGAAACTGAGGCACAGAAAGGCTCAGTAATTTGCCTAAAGCAGCTCAGCTTGGAGAAGGCAAAGAGAGGATTTAAACCCAAGCGATCTGGCACCAAGGCCTGCACTCCTAGCCACTGCTCAATGCTCTACCATCAGCCACCTGTCATGGAGAAGGAAGAGCAATTGCTGTGATCTCTTATTTGAAAAGCAAGACCCGGCGCGGTGGCTCACGCCTGTAATCCCAGTGCTTTGGGAGGCCAATGTGGGAGGATGGCTTGAGCAGTAGTTCCAGACCAGCCTTGGCAACAAAGTGAGACTGCATCTCCACAAAAAACTAAAAATGAGCCGGGCGTGGTGGCGCGCGCCCGTGGTCTTAGCTACTGGGGAGACTGAGGCGGGAGAATCTCTTGAACCCGTGAGGTTGAGGCTGCCATGAGCTATGATTGGCCATTGCACTCCTGCCTGGGCAACAGAGCCAGACCCTGGCTCAAAGAAAAACAAGCAAATGATTCCCATTTGGTAAAGATTAGAAACAAGTTGGCGCCCCAGGCCTCAGCGCGCGTCCTTGCGTTTATTTCCCTGAGGGCAGCCGACCCCAGTGGCTGCGCGTCAGAACCCTCGCGCGTCGCTCACAGGCCTCTCCCAGCACCCGCCTCCAACCCCATCCCATTGGACAAAGTGAAGTCACGTGCCCCAGCCCAGTCAATTAGGGTGAAGGCAGTGCCCTCCCACCCCCCCAACCCCTGGAGCTGCGCGGGCTCGCGCTTGGAGCAGCAGGTGGGTGCAGTTTCCCCGACGCGAACGCCCTTAGCCTGAGGGAGATCCGGGTGCTGCTCGCCTGGAAGGTTGGGGGCGACCAGCGTTCCTGCCGTCGTGTGCTAGTGTCCTCGTGAAGAAGGCGCTGGGCAGGGACAGCGGTGCCCGAGGAGTTCCGAGGGGCACGTCCCCTCAGGGCTCCCACGGGGCGTCCGTCAGGCGCCAGGCTGAGCCGGCGCGGCCAAGTCCCCTCAGGGCTGCGGCCGCCCCACCAGAAACCGTGCACCTCATAGACAGTGCGGTCCTGGCTGAGGTCTGACGCCGAGGAACCCGCGAGGCCCAGCCCGGCCCCTGCAGGCGCCGGAGGGCATCCCTAGCGGGGCTCCGGGCGAGGGGATAGGGATGCCCGGCGACCTCGCGCTCCTGGGGCGGGACACCGGCAGCGGGGCACTTCCTGGGCTGCGGCTCCGCGCCGGTGACCGGGGCCCTGCCGAGGGCCTCCTGCTCCTGCCTAGCTTGGCCTCAGCTGGCCACATCGGGGGCTCCATTCAGCAGAAGACCGCTCGGGGCCTGGCGCGGGCAGGGGCGGGGCCTGGGGGTTCCTTTGCTGTTTTCCCAGGAATTGGAACGAGGGCGGCCCCCAGGACGGCGCTGGGCTTCGCTGCCGTCCTGACACTGCCGCTCCTTCCCCACACTCCGGCCGAAACTTCTCCAGGGTCCCCAGCGAGCCTTGTCCTGAGGCCGGGAGACGGAGGCGTGCGCGGAGCCGCAGTCACAGCCTCCTCGGCCCCTTGGCTCAGGCTCCCCAACCCCTGCCCCAGGAGGCAGCCCCGACCTCCACCTGTCAAGGCGAGGGCTCGAGCGCAGTCCCAGTCCCGCCTCCCGCCACTGTCCCTTTCTCTCTCTCTCTCTCCCGAGCCTGCACTGGGCCTGGGCTGTCCTCCTCGGTATCCTTGTGGGTAACAGTCTAGGCGGCTGTCGTGAGGCACCTTAGACTGGAAGGCTTAGAAACGACGTTGCTGTCTCGTGGTCGTGGGAGTCGCTCAGGGTGGCAGCGTGGTCGGGTTCTGGAAAAGGCCTTCTTCCGGGTTGCCCAAGGCCAGCTTCTTGCTGTGTCCTCACTTGGACAGAGAGTGAGCTGCTCCTGGCCTCTTCTTACAGGGGCAGGAATTCTTCCATCCTCATGACGTGGTCACCCCCCCTCCCCACCCAAGGCCCCAGCTCCTTATACCCTCACCTTGGTTAGGGTTTCAGCATAGGAATTTGGAGATGGTAGGGTGGGGGTGGGGGGGTGACCACAAACATTCAGTGCATTGCCAAGGTCTTTCTTTCTCCTCTTCTGGCCCCTTAAAAGTCGGAGTCTTAAACCTTTCATCCGGTACAGGCCCCTAAGTTTGAACCTTGTAATGCCTGTTACATTACTCACCCATCAGGATATAGGAGCTGCCCGACTTGCAGAATTTCGTGGGCCAGTCCCTGATGCATGGGGCTGAGGTGGCCTAGTTTGTAGGCTGAGTACAGTCACCACATACAACACAGAATGCCCAATTACATTTGGATTTCAGATAAACAATGAATAATGTATATTGTTGTTGCTGTTGTTTTTTTGAGACAGAATCTTGCTCTGCTACCCAGGCTGGAGTGCAGTGGCATGATTTCGGCTCACTGCAACCTCTACCTCCTGGATTCAAGCAATTCTCCTGCCTCAGCCTCCCGAGTTCCTGGGTGCCGCATGCCACCACACCCGGCTATTTTTGTATTTTTAGTAGAGACGAGGGGGGGTGGTTCACCATATTGGCCAGGCTGGTCTCGAACTCCTGACCTTGTGACCTGCCCTCCTCAGCCTTCCGGAGTACTAGGATTACAGGCATGAGCCACTGTGCCTGGCAAACAACGAATAATTTCTTAGCATAAGTATACCTGCAATATTTGGGACAGAATCGCGATTTATTTGTTGTTTATCTGAATTTCAAATTTCATTGGCAGCCCTCTAAGAACCTTGGGGCAGGCAGGTCACTGTGACTGGGGACAACTGGAGGCCCAGGCGGGAGGAGCAAATAGTGAAGCCTGAGTGAACCATCCAGACAGATCCTGAGCTCCCCACCAACATCCGGTTTCTGTCCCTTTTCAGTCTCCAGGAGGAAGTTTATTTTCTTCTCTGCTCCCTGGGCAGCTGTCCAGTGCCCAGCCCAACTGCTGGCAGCTGTAAGCAGATACGCTCCAGATGTAGCATGGCATCCTTGGTGCCACCTCCTGGAGAATGAAGCCGTGATGGGCTCCCTGCCATCCTACTACCATGGTGCCCACTGGAAGCGTCTTGTTCTTAAGCCCAGTGGCCTATTCCAGGTCCTAGTAGGAGCTAGTTTGAATTGTTTGACCCAAATTTTCCAGCCAAAGCCTTCAGAAGGTGCCCATCCAATCCCACTGCAGTTGGTTGAGTCATCTCTGCGTCCGTCCTCTACCTACTGACTACTACTCACCTTTCGGGATTACCTAAAACAAGACTGCCTTAGAGAAGCACCTCTCCATTCCCCCACCCCAATTAAACTGGGCCCCCTGAAATAATGTGGCCTTGTTTTTCCTTCAGGACCATCATCAGATGTTTAGCTCTCCAGCTATGGGTGTCATTTTGGGGCGAATGTCTGTTTCCCACCCTCAACCAGGGACTGCAGGGTGTGCCAGGGCAGAGACCTATGTCTTTGGTCCTCTGGTGTGTCCTGGCACTACCTCCTCAGCAGGAAATGGGTGCCTGTGAGCCTGATGGCAGGCATGTTGCAGGGGTTGAGCCTCCTGAGGTCAGGAGATGACCACCAGGTACTGAAGTGGAGGTGCCCAGGGGGTAGGAAGGGAAGGGAGGTCAGGTAGGATGGCAGGTGGTGGCAGAGGATGCTCCAGCGGCCAGCTAGGTTGGGTGTACAGGATGGAAAAGACCCACTTTCTCCAGCCACCTTTTATTAAACAACAACAACAACCTTTCTTCATGAAGGAATTGAATGAATGTGTCTAGACAAGATTGGATGTAATACAGCCCCAAAGATAGTTTCAATTAGTGTCAGTGTGAAATCCTGTAAGCCAGAGTTTTAAACCTTTTCCCAAGACTAGAGTACCCCAGTGGCCCCCTAGGGGGTCTCAGAACACAGTTTGAAGCTGTGTACTACAAGAATTTTTTTTGAAATCTTTTATTTTGAAAGCCTTATAAATGCTTCAGATTTTCTAGAAAGTCAAATACTGAATGTTCTCATTATAAGTGGGAGCTAAATAATGTGCACAGGTGGACATGCAGAGTGGACTAATAGACATGGGAGACTCAGAAGGGTGTGAAGGTGGAAGGGGAGTGAAGCATGAGAAGTTACTTAATGGGTGCAATGTATACTATTCAGGTGATGGTTATACCAAAAGCCCAGACTTCACCACTGTGCGGTTATACCCATGGAACAAAACTGTGCTTGTACCTCCTAAATTTATACAAAATAAATAAAAGGCATTGTAACACATCAGTGATAGTTTTTCTTTTTCTTTTTCAATGCATATTTGCAAAACAGTGATAGTTTAATATAAAAATGATGACTTTCCCCTCCACAAATTTTTGCATAAAAATGACATGCCAGAAAGATGCATCATAGCACCATGCAGGTATCTGTGACAGGCTCATCCCTTGGTGGCTGCAAGCCCTGCGGAGAAGCACAGCAGGGGGCCAAGAGGATGACTCACAGATTTCACAACTCAGGCATCTGGGAGCTCCCTGCTAATGGTCTTCTCACAGAGCCCCTGTCAACACGTCTTCTATAAAAATTCTCTCGCTCTGGAATTGTTTGTATATGGCAATATAAGAAATCAACGTTTGAGTCCAAGAACATGTGCCAGCCTTGCAGGCTTCCGATCATTCCAGGATGAGTCAATAAGCCAGAGGGGCACCCATGTGAGTTCTGTCATCCATCTCCCCAGGCCATGGAGGATTTCTCCCCTGCTTCAGACCGTCAGAGACAATGGAAACCTGTTTTCCAGCAGAAAGCAGACAAACTGAGCCTGGGGATTTGGCAAATCTCAGTCAGAATTGGCTCCAAGCATCTTCTAGGTCCCTTACAATTTAAAGCAACAGGCAGCTTTCTTCAACTGGAAGGCCTCAGTCTGTACTTCTGCAGCAGCAGGGATGCTATGGGGTCTCTGCTGCTAACAAAGCACCAATCCGAATGGCTTCTGGAGATATCATCCTTCATGATCATTGCTGTCATTATCTACTTTGAAAGTGAAATTCTCCTGACACAAAACCAGAAACTACAAGATCCATTTTCTGTGATCATATAAATGTTGTTTTAAAATGACAGTTGATATTAAAATACATGTTCAGTACAGAAAATACCAAAGGTACAAAGAAAATAAAAATGTCCTATCATCATACCAAAAATGAGTAATGAAAATTAACATTTTTTGGTAGTTTATCAGCACATGTCCATATCAGTTAGAATTAGGTTAAGTGGCAAGGAATAGAGTCCTCAAAAACAGTGCTTTAAGGCAAAAAACTTCCTTCCTTCTCATTAAAAAAAAGAAGTCCAGAGGTAAAACTTGTAAAGCTAGCATGATGAATTCACAAAATCATTAGGGATCCAGGTACTTTTCAGCATTCACATCCTTAAGCGAGTGGCATTTATCCTCATAAATGAAAATGGCTGTCAGTTCCAGTCATCACAACTATATCCCAGGTGACAGGATAAAGTTTATGTCTTCCTGGAAGACGTGTGTGACACTTTCAGTTCTATTTCATTAGTCCCATGGCTATATCTAGCTGCAAGGGAGAGTGCGAAATCTAGTCTGGGGTTCTATTACAAAAAGGAAAGATGAATATTGTTTAGACAACTAGAAGTCTCTGTGACAATTTATATACTTTTCATCTTAAAGTTTAACTCTGAATAGATTCAAAATTTTATTTTTACTTAACTCAAAAATAAAATTATGAAAAAATATACAGTGAAAGTCTCTGCCACTCAGTCTCCCCTTCCTTTCTCAGATGCATACACACTGGTAACCACTTTTATGAGTATTTTGTGTATCATTCCAGAGTTTCTTAGGCACATACAGGCAAATGTGAATAGCAGCATCATATCCTCTTATTTTTATTTATTTATTTATTTATTTATTTATTTTAGAAAAAGAAAAGGAGAAAGAAAGAAACAGCAAAAGAAAGAAAAAAAAGAAAAAGAAAGAGGAAGAGATTTTAGAAAAAGAGAAAAGGAGAAAGAAAGAAACAGCAAAAGAAAGAAAAAAGAATGAAAGAGAAAGAAAGAGGAAGAGATTTTAGAAAAAGAGAAAAAGAGAAAGAAACAGCAAAAGAAAGAAAAAAAAAGAATGAAAGAGAGAAAGAAAGAGGAAGAGAAAGAGGGAGAGAGAATGGGATTCTTGTTTTATTGCCCAGGCTAGAATACAGTCTAAAAATGGGTATTAAAAACCTCTTTTATGCCAATAATTGTGTTTAACAATGGAGACAGGAAGGAATAGGGGATGAAAATAAC
>PVKP010002910.1:68231-115776 GCA_004027715.1 Plecturocebus donacophilus | reverse complement strand
AAAAAAAAAAAAAAAAGAGTCTTGCCAATATCTGAGACAAAGGCTTATCTAAAAAGACTACTTTTTTTTTTTTTTTTGACATAGGGTCTCACTCTGTCACTCAGGCTGGAGTGCAGTGGCACAAACATGGCTCACTATAGCCTCAACCTCCCAGGCTCAAGCAATCCTCCTGCTTCAGCCTCCTGTGTAGCTGGGACCAAAGGGGCATGCCACCACCTGGTTAATTTTTAAAAATTTTTTGTAGAGATAGCATCTCACTTTGTTACCCAGGTTGCTGTTGAACTCCTGTTGAAGTAATCTTCTGGCTCAAGTAGCCTTCCAAAGTGCTGAGATTACAGGTACGAGCCACTGTGCCCAGACAAAAAACTCCTTTTGATAATCAAGGGGAAAGTTTTATCCTATATCGCTCCCTCTTCCTTTACTCCTGGGTTCCAAGAAATATAGCTCAAACCTAAGGGAGACACCAAAATGCTGCTCTGGGAAAAATAAGCGGCACCAAAGACTGCAAAAATTACAAGTTTATCAAATCAGACTGCAAAATCAGTCATCTTTAAGGTCTGTTAGAATCAAACAATCCATTCAACAGGTAATTTTGTCAGCCCAAATAACTAAGAATCCCCCAACTAGTACATTTCACTATTTATCTAACCTGATAATGTTTAACCATTGCTCAAAGGCCTCTTTCTTCTCTATCTTTCACTCAATAGGGGACCTTAAAGTCACTGGCAATTGTGACCTCACAACTCTAGGCTAGAGGAAAGAGCAAAGAAGAGAGATGGAGATTTACTCTAGACTTACTCTGTTGAAACTCTTCAAATGTATGTGCTACAAACTACCTTCATGCTGCTGAACACATATGGCTCAAGGCGTCTGGAAACCTAGTTCTAAATTATACTCTTAGAATCTGTCACAACAGGTCCTCCTCCTATTCTGTTTCTCATCCCCACCCTGATTCCCCCAAAGGCAATATCTATTATCACTGCTCTCTTTGGAGAGGATGCTCTTTCCTGGGTCTACTTATTATTACTTAACTCATCTTTGACTCAGAGTTTTCTCTTGAATTCTTTATTATTCAGGTACCAAGAAAGTATTCTCCCTGGATATTCTAACTTTTCAATTTGAGTGTGACCTTCCTAAAACCACAGTTTGTCTCCTAATCGTTCTTCCAAGTTACAGAGTCAGGGGCAAGATTATTCATATAATAAATGTTTAATAACTTTAACTGGCTCACATTCCTGAAGGATAGCACATACTTTAATTCCAGGCTCTGGAACGTTAAGGTACATGGATAATACATACAAGTGTTAACAAATGTCTGTGTGTACATGTGTATACAGGTAACTTTACTAGGGGAGAGGAAAAAGATAAAAATGCATGGTACATTTTTATTTTTTGTTACTCTCACCTCCCCCGTTTTTAAATAATTTTTGAGACAGGGTCTCACTTAGGTTGCCCAGGCTAAAGTGTAGTGGCACAATCCTGGCTCACTGTAGTCTTGACTTCCCAGGGTTCAGGTGGCCCTCTGACTTCAGCCTCCTGAGTAGCTGGGACTACAGGCATGAGCTGCCATGCCTGGCTAATTTTTTTTGTATTTTTAGTGGTGGCAGGGTTTCATCATGTTGCCTAGGCTAGACATTCTTTTTTTTTTGGAGACGCAGTCCCGCTCTGTCACCCAGGCTGGAGTGCAGGGGTACAATCGACTCGCTGCAACCTCTGCTTCCTGAGTTCATCTGATTCTCCTGCCTCAGCCTCCCAAGTAGCTGGGACTATAGGCGCTCACCACCATGCCCAGCTAACTTTTGTATTTTTAGTAGAGACAGGGTTTCACCATGTTGGCCAGGATGGTCCATCTCTTGAATTCATGACCCACCCACCTTGGCCTCCCAAAGTGCTGGGATTACAGGCATGAGCCACCCACAGTGCCCGGCCTGTTGTTTTTTTTGTTTTGTTTTTTAATTTAAGTTCTGGGATACATTTACATAATGTGCAAGTTTGTTACATAGGTATTCATGTGCCATGGTGGTTTGCTACACCTATCAGCCCTTCATCTAGGTTTTAAGCCTGATGTATTAGGTATTTTTCCTAATGCCCTTGCCCCACCCCACCGCCAACAGGCCCCGTTGTAGGATATTCCCCTTTCTGTGTCCATGTGTTCTCATTGTTCGACTCCCACTTATAAGTGAGACCATGTGGTGTTTGGTTTTCTGTTCTTGTGTTAGTTTGCTGAGAATGATGGTTTCCAGGTTCATCCATGTCCCTGCAGAGGACATGAACTCATTTTTTTTTTATGGCTACAGGCTTCTGTGTTTTAATTCCTTTGTTGTTTTTTTTTTTGAGATGTAGTCTCACTCTGTCTCCCAGACTGGAGTGCAGTGGCATGATCTCGGCTCACTCAGTAGGTGAGGCAGAAAAATTGCTTGAACCCGGGAGGCGGAAGTTGCCATCATGCCCAGCTAATTTTTGTATTTTTAGTAGAGACGGGGTTTCACCATATTGACCAGGCTGGTGGTCTTGAACTCCTGATCTCGTGATCCGCCCACCTTGGCCTCCCAAAGTGCTGGGATTACAGGCGTGAGACACCATGCCCGGCTTTTAATTCCTATTAAATAAAAATGAATGTTCCCTATTTTTTTTTTTTTTTTTTTTTGAGACAGGCCCTCCTTCTGTCACCCGGGTTGGAATATGGTGGTGTGACCTTGGCTCACTGCCACCTCCACCTCCTGGGCTCAGGCAATCCTCCTACCTCAGCCTCCTGAGTAGCTGGGACTACAGGCGTATGCTAATTTTTTGTTTTTTTTTTTTTTTTTTTTGTAGAAATGAGGTTTTGCCATGTTGCCCAGCCTGGTCTTGAACTCCTGAACTCAAGTGATCCACCCGCCTCACCAAGCCCAATTTTTCATTACATTGTATAATAGACTTGAGGTTTCTAAGTTCTATCAGGACTGGATCATCATTAACTTGGGCTGAACCACCTTAGAAAGGTACAGTAACCTCTACATTTAATCACATTCATAATCATAAGCAGAATTGTCAGACTGAGTAGAATTTTGCTCATAGGTACCTGGATTTATGCCCAGCAAGGCAATGAGAACATCAAGAGACAACAGAAGAATTCTGCCAAACACTTAAGGTACAACTAGTGCCAATCCTTCTCAAACTCTTCCAAAGAATCAGAGAAGACGAAATACTTCCAGATGCACTTCCAAACTCATTTTATGATGTCAGCATTACCCTGATACCAAAGCAAGACAATGACACTACAAGAAAATTACAGGCCAATATCCCTGATGAACAAATATGCAAAAATCCTCAACAAAATACTAACAAACCAAATTCAACAGCCCATTAAAAGGATCATTCACCATGATCAAGTGGGATTTATCCCAGGGATACATGGGTGGTTCAACATACATAAATCTTAAATGTGATAAACCACATAAGCAGAGTGAAGGACAAAAACCATATGATCATTGCAACAAATGCAAAAAAGCATGTGACAAAATTCAACATACTTTCATGAGAAAAAGTGAACACATTAGGTATAAAAGGAATGTACCTTGGCGTGGAGCGATGGCTCATGCCTGTAATCCCAGCACTTTGAGAGGTCCGGTGGGGGGGGGTGCGGATCACGGGAGTGATGGCTCATGCCTGTAATCCCAGCCCTTTGAGAGGCCCAGGCGGGCGGACCACAAGGTCAGGAGTTCAAGACCAGCCTGACCAGCATGGTGAAACCCTGTCTCTGCTAAAAATACAAAAATTAGCTGGGCATGGTGATGCATGCCTGTAATCCTAGCTACTGGGACGGCTGAGACAAGAGAATCATTTGAACTCGGGAGGCAGAGGTTGCAGTGAGCCAAGATTGCACCACTGCACTCCAGCCTGGGTGACAGAGCAAGACTTCGTCTCAAAAAAAAAAAAAAAAAGAAAAGAAAAGAAAAAAAAAGGAATCTATCTCAATACATAAAAGCCATATATGACAAGCCTTCAGCTAACATCATACTCAATGGTGAACAGCTGAAAGCTTTTCCTTTAAGATCAGGAATAAGACAAGGACCACTCTAGCCACTTCTATTCAACATAGTACTGTAAGTCCCAGACAGAGCAATTAGGCAGAAAAAATAAATAAAAAGGCATCCAATCAAAAAGGAAGCAAAATTTTCTCTGTTTTAAGATGACATGCTCTAACATACAGAAAACCATAAAAACTCCAAAATACTATTAGAACTAATGAACAAATTCAGTTAAGTTGTAGGATAGGAAACCAAATCAGCAGTGTTTCTATATACTACCAACAAACTATCCAAAAAAGATATCAAGAAAACAATGTCATTTACAATAGCTACCAAAAAAAAAAAAAAAAAAAAAAAAAGGCTTAGGGATAAATTTAACCAAAGAGGTGAAAGACTATACATTAATAAATATAAAATACTGAAGAGGCCAGGTGCAGCGGCTCATGCCAGTAATCCCAGCACTTTGGGAGGCCTGATGTGGACAGCTACTCTGGAGGATGAGGTGGGAGGATCACCTGAGCCCACAAAGTCTACACTGCAGTGAGCCATGATCGTGCCTCGTGCTACTGTACTCTAGCCTGGATGATGGCAGTGAGACTTTGTCTCAAAAACAAAAAAAAAACTCTATCAATTCACACCTATCAGAATGGCTAATATTAAAAAGAAAAAAAAGGCCAGGCGTGGTGGCTCACGCCTATAATCCAAGCACTTTGGAGGCCAAGGCCGGCGGATCACCTGAGGTCGGGAGTTCAAGACCAGCCTGACCAACATGGTGAAACCTCATCTTCATTAAAAAAAAAAAAAGAAAAGAAAAAGAAAAAGAAAAACTGCTGGAGATTATGTGGAGAAAAAGAACCTTTGCACACTGTTGGTACAAATGTAAATTAGCATAGCCATTATGGAAAACAGTATGGAGGTTTCTCACAAACTGAAAACAGAACTACCATATGATCCAGCAATCCCACTACTGGGTATACATACAAGGAAATGAAATCAGCATGTTGAAAAGATATCTGCACTCCCATGTTCACTGCAGTATTATTCACAACAGCCAAGATAGGGAATCAACCTAAGTGTCAGTCCATCAATGGATGAACACATGAAAGAAAATGTATGAAAGACTATTCAGCCTTGGAAAGAAATCCTGTCATTTTAAGTAACACAAATGAACCTGGAGGACATTATGTTAAGTGAAATAGGTTTGACACAGAAAGTCAAATACTGTATAATCTCACTAACATGTGGAATCTAAAAAAGTCAAACTCAGAAGCAGAGAGATAATGGGTTTAGGAGGGGTGACTGGGAGAAAGGGAAACAAAATTTCAGCTAAGCAAGCAGGAGGAACAAGTTCAAGAGATCTATTGTCCAACATTGTGACTATAGTTAATAACAATGTTTTGTATACAGGCATGCCCCATTTCAGTCAACAACAGACTGCACCTGCACATATAATGGTGGTCCCATAAGATCAAAATATCGAGGCCAGGCATGCTGGTTCACACTTGTAATTCCAGCCCTTGGGAGCCTAAGGTGGGAAGATCACTTTAGACCAGGAATTTGAGACCAGCCTGGACAACATAGAGACCCCATCTCTATAAAAAAATTAAAAAATTAGCTGGGTGTGGTGGTAGAGACAGGTTTTACCATGTTGACCAGTCTGTTCTTGAACTCCTGACCTCAGGTGATCCACCCACCTCAGCCTCCCAAAGTGCTGGGATTACATGTTTTGTTGTTTAAAATGTGCACGTAATTTCTGACTTTCTAATGAATTGGAGGAATCACCTGTCCCAGGCCAATACTTTGCAATGTAACTCATTCTTATGCTTTGGCTAGCCAACACTTTGGAACCAATTCATAGTGAAAATCCTTTCAAAGTGATAGCAACTATGAGCAAGGTAAGAGTTCACCGAAAAATGACTATATATAGACAAAGAAAAACTTTAAGTGGTCAGACTTTTTTTTCCCCAGGGACCTGTATTATTCAGAGTAAATTATATGAAAGAATAATACAAGTAATGATGGAATAGTTACTTCTCATTCTTGAACAATCCTAGCACAGAAAACCCTTCCCCTTGTATCCTCATTCTTTTCCCTGAATGTAAGAAGTAAACCCTGACTTTGAACCTACTCTCAACTCATACCTTTCCTAAGTCACTTGCCATTTGGATACTTGTGCTGTGACATATTTTGGAAGCTGGGCATCATAGAGCCCACCCAGGTCTTTAACAGGAAGGATCTCCTTGCTCTCTGTATTATTTTGAATTTTCTGGGGAAAAGGAGTTCACAGTTCTTGGTCATGTACCTGCTATGTATCCATTTGGTCTGACAACTTCTTAGAGCTAGTTCTCTGTGCACAACACCTTGCCTTACATATCTAGTGAAGACTTTCAGAAAGGATAGTAAATTCAGGGCAGGTAGAATGAAGTTTTACATGTAGCTAACACATTGCCCTTCACTGTATCTTCTATTCCTCTGCTATCTAGGGCTAGTTTGCCAATCTTGCCAAGGCAGATTTTAAGGTAATACGGAAAGACAAGTCTGATACATTAACGCATTCTATTTCCTTTAGGCCTTTCCTTCTCCTCCCCAGCCTGAGAAGTGGACCACGAGGAATCCTGATATGTAATAACCTTTGGCAAAGGCTTCTATATAGCCTTAGTGAAAATCAAAGCTCTTACACTGCCTGTCACTGAGACTCACTATAACTTGAAGCTTTATGTTTCATACCCCACATGTCCATGGAATTAGCAGGTTTTTGAAGCTAAATGGTCTCTGAAAGCTGAAGAGGCTAAGCCTCAAAGGGGCCCAAGAATTGAAAACTTAAAGGAAGAGGTGGAGCAGCCCCCTCCACACCTGGCAGACCACAACTAGCTAAATTTCCAAATGAAATTTGGAATGCTGGGTAACCTGCAGGAAGGAAGAACAGACATACTGTCCCTGTTAGAATAATACTTTTATAGCTAGAGCAAACACACTAATAAAAGATTCTGAAATTTGCTTTAGGAAGCTTCCTCATTTTAGGAACTGCCTGCAAAACAAATAAAAACCTAGGCTGGGCGTGGTGGCTCACATCTGTAATCCCAGGACTTTGGGAGGCCGAATCACAAGGTCAGGAGTTCAAGACCAGCCTAGCCAATATGATGAAACCCTGTCTCTACGAAATATACAAAAATTAGCTGGGTCTGGTGGTGGGTGCCTGTAGTCCCTAGCTACTCTGGAGGCTGAAGCAGGACAATCGCTTGAACCTGGGAGGCAGAGGTTGCAGTGGGCCAAGATCGCGCCACTGCACTCCAGCCTGGGCAACACCACAAGACTCCATCTCAAAAGAAAAAACAAAAAACCGATAAAGTAGTCCTTTAAACTTATGAAGTGTTCAAAGCACCACAACTCACTCAATGATCAGCAGAATTATTTGGCTTCCTTCTGTGGCCCTGAGAAATTTAACAGTCATTCCGAATTGCTTGTTTGTTTGTTTTAAAGACAGGGTCTCACTATGTCATCCAGGCTGGAGTATGGTGGTACAATCATAGCTCACTGCAACCTCAAACTCCTAGGCTTAGGGGATCTTCCTGCCACAGCCTCTTGAGTAGCTGGGATTAGAGATATTGTAATCAAGTGATCCCCCTGCCTTGGCCCCCAAAGTGCTGGGATTACAGGCATAAACCACTGAGCCCAGCTCCGCCTTTCTTTTATCTCAAAGATACCTCAAAGAAATAGCTAACAACCCCTTCCCAAGTAATCTTATGAATAATGGTAGAAAACAAAAGTTCAAAATTCTTCTATTACACATATTCTTCATTCTGTGTACACATTCACTGTCCTCTTTAATTTCTTCTCTCTCTGGGACCTCCCTTACCAACTCAGTATCCTTATCAACTTTCACCCAGTTCTATTAAGTCAATTCAATTGAATTAGAAATGGAAGCTACCCAAACAGAATGAGAAGAGTATCTGCATCTGGGGATGCAGTAACCACTCCCATCCAATAGCAAGGAGCCCCAACAGGGCCTAGTCTTGGCTTCTAAATACTGCATTTTCCATTAAAAGGAACAAAGGCTCCTTGGGGAACTGACTGAGGCAGAGAAAGTACTAGATGAGTCTAATACATCTTATTGTGCAGGAAAGTAAGTGCTCAAATAATAACAGCGAAATATCAAAGGATAAAGAAGCCACAAGATGTTCAATTGGTGAGGGAAACCCCAGAGAGCAAAGTTTACACAGTATAAATTAGAGAAGACAGTGAGTGTATACACTGGGTAAAGCAGGCATGTTACCAGGAATATAACAGTTCTGAATTTTTCTTTTCTACCATTGCCTGTAAGATGTTAGTTTAGGGAGTATCTATTTGCCAACCTTTTGAAATAAAAGAATGGCAGATTATTTGGGCATCTTTATGATTAAACATATGATTAATATTTTTCTTGATTTACTGGCCAAATCTGGAATAATCTGAGCATGAAAATAAATAATGATAACAGATTATATTTCATTGAATAAAACAAAAAATCATTAGTTCATACTAATGTAAACAAACTAATACATTGAAAGGCTGAAAAGGAACAGGATATTTGTATTGTTTCAAAGCCCTGTCTTATAAAAATACTTAATAATTACAAAGGGAAAATGAGTAACTTTACTTTGGAAAAGCCAAACATTATCAGTAATGACACAAATCAAAATTCTGTACCTTTTGAAATCATGCAATTAAGAACACAGCATCACTCCTATGATATTCCTGCTGAAGATGTGTTACCTAAATTAAACATGGGGAACCACCAGACAAGTCTAAACTGAGGGACTTTCTACAAAATAACTTAAGAGCATCAAAATTATGAACATCAAAGAAGGCCTGAAGAAACTGTCCCAGACTGGAGAAGACTAAGACGACATGAAAAATAAATGCAATGTGAGATTCTGACCTGGATATGTTTTGCTATGAAGCATAAAACTGGTACAATATTTAGCAACATTATAGAGGATCTGAGAATTATATGGAAGTAATTCGTCAGTGTTACTTTCCTGATTTTGACAGCTGTATTGTGGTAAAGCTGGAGAATGCCTCTTGTTTATAGGAAATACTAAAGTATTCAGAGATGATGGAGTGACAGGTCAGCAACTTACTCTCAAATGACTGAAAGAAAAAAATTGTTTCTAGCATACTTGCAACTATTCAATAAATTTCAAATTGTTTCCAATTTTATTTTAAAAAATACAAGGTAGCAGTGTTGAAGTCTAGAAAAGAGGGGGCTGGAGATCAAAAAGAGGTGGAGAGAGTGGTCTGTTAATAACTATTCTCATTTATCTTAATGAAGAAGACATCTCTAAATTGGTGAGTGAGCCACTGGGGTTCTTGCCACCTGGAATAGGTTTCCTGTAACTTTCTGCCTCATCAACTTCCAATTTCTTTTCAAGTTATCTGAATAACATTTTCTCCAGTGCCTATACTTCAAATTATCTCCCTGCTTCCATTCTGTTCTGGCAATGATTCCACTGTGAGCATTCGTGCACTCTCTTATCCTAAAGACAGAAAATTTTGCTTTTGGAAAGCATTGAAACAAACAAACAGAAGCCTATCCTGAGTCAGGTGTGATGGCTCACAACTACAATCCCAGCTCCTTGGGAGACTGAGTCAAGAGAATCGGTTGAGCCCAGGAATGTATTTATTTATTTATTTTTGAGATGGAGTCTCACTCTGTTGCCTAGGCTGGAGTGCAGTGGTGCAATCATAGCTCATTGCAGCCTTGACCTCCCTGGCTAAAGTGATAAGGAGGGAGGGAGGGAGAGAGGAAGGGAGGAAGGGGAAATGTCTACTCTGAAGGAGGAACTACTAATGATCGTCCCTTCTTCATATCTGACATTCACTGCCATCTCTACTACTTGGCATGTTCACTTTTCTTCTTCTCTTGAAACAGGATCTCACTCTGTTGTCCACACTTCATTCAGTGCAGTAGTGTGATCACAGTTGCAGCCTCAACCTCCTGGGCTCAAGTGCTCCCACCTCAGTCCTCCCCACCCCCACCCCCACTCAACAGTTGGGACTACAAGCATGCACTACCACACTTGGCTAATTATAAAATTTTTTGTAGAGACACGGTCTCACTATGATGCCCAGGCTGGTCTTGAACTCTTGGGCTCAAGCAATCCTCCTGCCTTGGCCTCCCAAAGTGCTAGGATTACAGGTGTGAGCCACCATGCCCAGCCCATGTTCACACTTTTTAATAAGAGTTTTTCAAGGCCCTTCCTTCTAAACATACATCCATCAAGTGTCATGCAAACTCTATGTTTTAAAAGAAAGCCTTGTTGTATCTTCCAGAGTGTAAGTTTTGACATCCTTTCCTAACATCAAACAGTTTCAAATGACATCATAAACTTTAGCTCCAGCTTCCTGAAAAGTAGTACCCACTATAGCTAGCTTCTCCATGTTCATACCAACAGCAGCTGGCCAGCAGGGACTTGGTTATTCTATAGCAGAATGGTTTTCAGAAACAACCAATGAAAAGCTTTCTAGTACAAGGATGATGTTTATATATTCCCACTTTCCTCTTCTTTCCTATTTAGTGGGGTCTGGGAAGTTCTAGAGGTAGAAGTGTGTTATGACCCTTTTGCAAACAGCGATCAATTTATTCCCCTACTTTAAACCAACATTAACAAAAACTAGACTCTTAAACTGCATTGCCATATTCCTTGGCAACTGATTCAATCAAATTTTTATGCAGCTAAGCCCATGAAGATAACCAAGGAAACTGCTACACCCTTAGAAAGAGTACTCAACAACAAAGGATACTAAGGTGAGCAACAGCCAGAATGAAAGCAGCAGCAAGTCACCTGGAAATCTAATAACAGCGCCAGCTGGAATCAACTTGTCTTTTGCGTTTTAAAGAGATAAGATTCTGCTTATACCCATAACATTTTAAGAAACGATAAAAAGTACAAATAAAATTAAAATTTTAAAAATACTTTGCTTGTAACTCCATTCACTTTTCAGGGTACACATCAAAGAACACTGAAGGGAAAGTTTGAAGAAAGCAGAAAGGGACCTACGAGTCTTCTTCAGAGAAAGGCAAAATATTTCCCTTGTTTCTATCCCTCTATCTATCTTATAAGGGTTGTTTCCAAAGATATGTAACTTTCTACTAAAACAACATACTAGGCCGGGTGCGGTGGCTCATGCCTCTAATCCCAGCACTTTGGGAGGTCGTGGAGGGCAGATCACCTGTAGTCGAGAATTCAAGATCAGCCTGACCAACATGGAGAAAGCCCATCTCTACTAAAAATACAAAATTAGCCAGGCGTGGTGGCACATGCATGTAATCCCAGCTACTTGGGAGGCTAAGGCAGGAGAATCGTTTGAACCTGTGAGGCAGAGGTTGCAGCGAGTCGAGACTGTGCCACTGCACCCCAGCCTAGGCAATAAAGTGAGACTCTGTTTCAAAAAAAAAACAAAAACCTAAAATTCCTATACAGCTAAAGAAATGTGTCCTCAGTGTCCTACTGATTTCTTTTCTTTTTGAAATGGAGTCTCACTCTGTCACCTAGCCTGGAGTGCAATGGTGTTATTTCGGCTCACTGCAACCTCTGCCTCCCAGGTTCAAGCAATTCTCCTGCCTCAGCCTCCTGAGTAGCTGGGATTATAGGTGCATGCCAACATCTCCAGCTAACTTTTGTATCTTTAGTAGAGACAGGGTTTCGCCATGTTGGGCTGACTGGTCTTGACTCCTGACCTCAAGTCTTCTGCCTGCCTCAGCCTCCCAAAGTGCTGAGAATACAGGTGTGAGCCACTGTGACTGGACTTCTTTTGAGACAGGTTCTCACTCTGTTGTCCAGGCTGGAGCACAGTGATGCAATCACTGCAGCCTCGATCTCCCGGGTTCAGGTGATTATCCCACTTCAGCCTTCTGGGCATCTAGGACTATAGGAACATGCCACCACACCCAGTTAATTTTTTAAAATATTTTTTGTAAAGAAGGAGTTTCACCAAGTTGCCCCAACTGGTCTCAAACTCCGGGGTATAAGCAATCCACCTCATCCTCTCCCAAATGCTGGGATTACAGGCACTGGATTACAATCAATGTCCTATCGATTTTTTTTTTTTTGAGACAGAGTTTTGCTCTTGTTGTCCAAGCTAGAGTGCAGTGGCTCACTGCAACCTCCACTTCCTGGATTCAAGCGATTGTCCTGCCTCAGCCTCCTGAATAGCTGGGATTACAGGCATGCACCACCATGCCCGGCTAATTTTTTGTATTTTTATTAGAGACAGGGTTTCACCACGTTGACCAGGCTAGTCTTGAACTCCTGATCTCAAGTGATCAACCTGCCTCAGCCTACCAAAATGCTGGGATTACAGGCGTGAGCCACTGTGCCCGTCCTGTCCTACTGATTTTTAAAGTGCCCAAACCAAGTTTTCTTTTACATTTAGAAGAGAATTTAAAATGCAATCAGAAAACTAGATTGTACCTTGCCAATTACTATAATCTTAAAGTTAGCATATATTGCTGTGAATGACATTTAGTTTTATCTCAATCTATTCTCCTATGATAAGCAACAGTGAATTCAAGGGTATGATCTCAGAATATAAAAAGCCATTAAGACAGCTCCTAATAGATTCTTTTAAAATATGATCCTACAAGGCTCTTCAAAGGAAGGACAATATGTTTTAATTGTGAGATTGATTTTTTCAATGCTTTGACCTCTTGTCTAAAAGAGGCCTGGAAAAAGAAATAACTGCAGTGGAGCAAGGGTGTGAAATGTGTCACACCAGTTATTAAAATCCATCAAGTTCATACTTCAGTCTTTGGATAACTGCAGCCAAAAATTGACTTGCAAGTAATTATCATCACTATTTGCAATAAAAGTTAATTGGACATAATTGAACTAACACCCTAATCGGAGGGAAGCTGTAACTGGCGAAGAGCCCATTCCTCCTGCTCCTTCAATCTGCAAATGAAACTGCTAATGATAATTTGTGGACAAACATGAAATTGCTCTCATGGTTTCTGCACTGCAAATCACTCAGCAATTCCAGTTAATGCCCAGCATGTTGGGCCAGGAGAAAAATCATTAACTGGTTCTTCCTTTGATAAAGATGAATTTTAACAATAACCAAACCCATTAAGGCTGAGAGTTACTGAGAACTGTTAAATTTCTCCTGGATGCCCTAAGCACAGCACTGTGGTATGATTTCCACACCATACTACTATGCACTAGATGCACCATGTGCCACCCATATATAGTAGTAAGAAGAGACAGTATGCAAAGACAGAAGCTACTGTTTGTAATACTAACAATTTGTCTTCTTTTAACAGAATCCTGGAAAATCTCTTTTTTTTTTTTTTTTTTAGACGGAGTCTCACTCTGTCTCCCAGGTGGAGTGCAGTGGTGCAATCTTGGCTCACTGCAACCTCTGTCTCCTGGATCCAAGCGATTCTCTTGCCTCAGCTTCCCAAGTAGCTGGGACTACAGGTGCGCGCCACCACACCTGGCTAATTTTTTTGTATTTTTAGTAGAGACAAGGTTTCACCGTGTTAGTCAGGGTGGTCTTGATCTCCTGACCTCGTGATCCACCTGCCTCAGCCTCCCAAAGTGCTGGGATTACAGGCGTGAGCCACTGTGCCCGGCCCAGAAAACCTCATTTTTACACAGGAAAATGGTATTGCTGATCTGCTTCAACAGCAAAGATTAAATCATTTCTGAATGGACTTTGGAGCTGACAGATTCTTGCTGCCTGATTTATTTACCTCCAATTCTGGACAAGAACTGTGCCCATTTCTCTGGAATTTAGTATCACATACTGCTTTTCAACTATATCTGCCGCCTGAGGGAACTAAGACTCCTAAGGGTATTGTAGAGGCTCTATTTTACAGATGGGGGGGGGGACAACTGTGGTTTCTATATCAACAGTGACCTGTGAAGGAGGCAGGACACAGGTATCCTACTCAGGTGGCAGAAGGTAAAAGATAAAAGCAGGTACAAAGTGCTACCTCTACTTATGTTTTCTTAGGTGTTTTGCACCCTATTCTGGCAAGCAGGTAGTAGAAATTAATGGAATCAAAACTTTTCCCAAAAAGCAGCAGGACAAGTTCACTTGGTATACTTTTTGGTAAAAGTTATTTTGGAAGGTTGATGTTTACTTTCTGTAGTCATTAAAATATAACACTCCCAATATGAAATGTGGAAAGGCCTAGGAATAGCTCAGGCAGGACATAACAAATAGAGAAGCAGTCATTATAGTGAGAGATCTAGAAACTGTAATATAGATAAGTAAACAGAAACAGAAAATTAGCAGGACATTAATCATTTATTCACTGAACACCTACTATGCATCAGACACTGTGGTAGTACTATGTATTGAAAAAACAAATAAGACAAAATCTTTGGTGAGAAATGTGAATAAAGTTGTTTGAAAATTCAGACAATGAAATACTTCAAGGGACAGTGAGAAAGAAGCTAGCAGCACAGATTATTGAAGACTGAGTAAGAATTTACCAGACTGAGAAGAAAGGGTAGTCAAAAACTACTACAATGAAAGGCATGCAGCTGTAAAACTAAATGACACCAGACCAGCATGGTGGCTCAGACCTGTAATCCCAGCACCTTGAGAGGCTGAGGCAGGTCAATCACGAGGTCAGGAGATTGAGACCATCCTGGCCAACATGGTCTGATATGGAAACCAGGATGTTGGATGTATGTGCTAAACATGGAGATAAGCCTGATATGCCAAATTATATTAATATTTCATGCTAGAAAGACATAACAGTAGATCAAGAATAGAGCTGGGGGGAAGGTGGGAGGGAGAAAAGAGGAAAAAAAAAAGAATAAAGTTGGGTTGGAGTAAAAGCTCAATATTGTTACCATTAGATTGGCATGAAAGGGGACCCAACACCTAGGCAGGGCATGGTGGGCTTATGCCTGTAATCCCAGCACTCTGGGAGGCTGAGGTGGGTCAGGTGTTTGATAACAGCCTGACCAATAGGGTGAAACCCCATCCCTACTAAAAATACAAAAATTAGCTGGGCGTGGTGGTGGGACCTGTAATTCCAGGTTCTTGGGAGGCAGAGACAGGAAAATCGCTTGAACTCAAGAGGTGGAGGTTGCAGTAAGCCAAGACTGCACCACTGCACTCCAGCCTGGGTGACGCTCAGAGCGAGACTCTGTCTCAAAAAAACAAACAAAAAAAGAAAGTGGACCCAATAACTAACAGAATAATCGTGCTGATTAAATGAGACGGTATTTGTAAAGCGGTTAGTACGCTGCCTGTGACTGATGGCAGTTATAACTATTATTTGCTAACGTCAGACTTCTCTGAATAGAGATAGGTTTTAAGGCGAGTAATATGAGCAGATGTCTATTTAGAGTAAATCTGGAAGTGTGAAAGAAAAACAGGAGATGGTAGAAGCGCCAGTGAAGTGGCTATTGCCTTTTTTTTTTTTTTGAGACAGAGTCTTGCTCTGTTGCCCAGGCTGCAGTACAATGGCAATATCTCAGCTCACTGCAACCTCCGCTTCCTGGGCTTAAGTGATTCTCCTGCCTTAGCCTCCTGAGTAGATGGGATTACAGGCATGAGCCACCATACCTGGCTAATTTTTGTATTTTTAGTAGAGATGAGGTTTCCTTATGTTGCCTGGCCTCAAGTGATCCGCCCACCTTGGCTTCCCAAAGTGCTGGGATTACAGGCATGAGCTGCTGTGCCCAGCCAGCTATTGTAATTTTGAGGTGAGATGATGAAGATCTCAAATGAGGATTTCATAAAAGGGCCTATCATATAAATAACGGAGTAGATCTGTCTGATTTCTAGAGATAAAAATTAACTTAATAAAGTTTTTTAAGAAAGGCAATTTTAGGTTAACATAAAGAATAATTTGAACTTGTTCAACAGTGACAGAGAAAATACTGAAGCAAAAGTAATGACCATTCATCAGGAATGATGAAAAAGGGTTTATTTTCACTAGCTAAGAATTTGGGCTAGGCTGGGCGCGGTGGCTCATGTTTGTAATCCCAGCACTTTGGGAGGCTGAGGGAGGTGGATCACCTAAGGTCAGGAGTTTAAGACCAGCCTGGCCAAAATGATGAAACCCTCAATCCAACTTTGAGATTCTATGATGCTAAATCATTTACAAAGGTGGTTTTGTAATGTCATTAACAATACCTTACATTTGTAGGGAGCTTTAGAATTTTCAAAGTGCTTTTTCTGTTTCTTTCTTTTTCTGAGACAGAGTCCTGCTCTGTTACCCAGGCTGGAGTGCAATAGCACAGTCTTGGCTCACTGCAACCTCTACCTCCCAGGTTCAAGTGATTCTCCTGCCTCAGCCTCCTGAGTAGCTGGGACTACAGGTGTGTGCCACCACCCCAGCTATTTTTTGTATTTTTAGTAGAGCCGGGGTTTCACTATGTTGTCCAGCCTGGTCTTGAACTCCTAACCTTGCAATCCACCCACCTCAGCCTCCCAAAGTGCTGGGATTACAGGCGTGAGTCACAGCACCTGGCCTCAAAGTGCTTTTTCACATGATTCTCTCACTCAATCTTCTCAAGATGCCCTTTGAGATAGTTTGGGTATGTATCATTAGTCCTATTTTAACAGATAAAGAAACTAGGAACTTGCCAGCCATCACGACTTAAGCCTATAATCCCAGAAATTTAAGAGGCTGAGGTAGAAGACTGCTTGAGCCCAAAAGCTCAAGACCAAAGACCAGCCTGAGCAACAGGAAGACCCCATCTCTTAAAAAAAAAAAAAAAAAAAAAAATTGGCCAGGCAGTGGCTCACGCCTGTAATTCCAGCCCTTTGGGAGGCTGAAGCTGGTGGATCACAAGGTCAGATCGAGACCACCTGGTCAACATGATGAAACCTCGTCTCTACTAAAAATTATGCCACTGCACTCCAGCCCGGCAACAGAGCAAGACTGCATCTCAAAAAAAAAAAAAAGATGTGGATTCTTCATTAATCTACTGGTTCCATTTCCTGTTGGAAAAAAAAAGACTCTGGGAGAATAAGATAAGCAAAAGTCAAACCAATACCTTTACAGCTACAAAATTAACGTCTTCATAATACTAAGACCACTCCACTAAATAGCTGGGTAATGCAGAGAGTCCATATAGGAACCCAGGAAATGGGACTTTTCCATCCTAATTTAGGATGAGTTGCCTTCAGCTTCCCACAGTCTTGATAAAGCTTTCCTTTTACAGTCATTTAAGTCCTATCTTTTACATAGTAAGGATGAAGATAAATAAAATGCCAATGATAGAAGTGCTTAGCTTTTGGAAGGAAGTAAATCTTAAGTTATGGCTAATAATGCTTATGCTTCTCCTTTGAAGCAACATGAATGTTGTCTAAATCATCTCAATTCTGCAAGTGGCATAAAATCTGATTTTCATTCAGCTTAGCAACTGACCCACAAAAACACTGCTGAATGCAGAAAAAAAAAAATTAGTGATTGTTCATGGGAACCTCACCTTTTAAATCTGCTGTAAAGGCCAGGCACAGTGGCTCATGCCTGTAATCCCAGCACTTTGGGAGGCCGAGACGCAGATCACCTGAGGTTAGGAGTTCGAGACCAGCCTGATCAAGATGGTGAAACCTCATCTCTACTAAAAATACAAAAGTTAGCCAGGAATAGTGGCAGGTGCCTGTAATCCCAGCTACTCGGGAGGCTGAGACAGGAGAATCACTTCAACCTGGGAGGCAAAGGTTGCAGTGAGCAGAGATCATGTCATTGCACTCCAGCCTGGGCAACAGAGTGAGATCCTGTCTCAAAGGGGAAAAAAAAAAATCTGCTGTAATATTTGATAGACAGACGAAAGAAAAGAAAAGAAAAGAAAGAAAGAAAGAAAGAAAGAAAGAGAAAGAAGGCCTTTTTTTTTTTTAAGATGAAGTTTTACTCTGTGGCCCAAGCTGGAGTGCAATCTCTGCACACTGCAACCTCTGCCTTCCAGGTTCAAGCAATTCTGCTTCAGCCTCCTGAGTAGCTGGGATTATAGGTGCCCGCCACCACAGCCAGCTAATTTTTATATTTTTAGTAGAGACAGGGTTTCACTATGTTGGCCAGGCTGGTCTAGAACTCCTGACCTCATGCGATCTGCCCGCCTCAGCCTCCCAAAGTGCTGGGATTACAGGCATGAGCCACCACTGCCCCCTGCCAGAAACCCCCAGCTTTAAAGTGATGACTGCTCTCTAATTTGGGCCCAGCAGAATGGATCCCGCAAAGAGTGGCAAGAAGAAAGGCTGTTGTGCCATCAACCAGGTGGTAACCCAAGAATACTGAGATTCACAAGTGCATCCACTGAGTGAGCCTCTAAGAAGCAAGCCCTTCAAGCACCCAAAGAGATCTGGAAATTTACCATGAGGGAGATGAGGATCCCAGATGCACACACTGATAGCAGGCTCAACAGAGCTGCCTGGGTCAACGAACTAAGGCATGTCTCACACAGTGTATCCCTGTGTGGTTGTCCAGAAAATGTAATGAAGATAAAGATTCACTAAAACAAGCTCCAGGCTGGGCACGGTGGCTCACGTTTGTAATCTCAGCACTATGAGGCTGAGGCAGGTGAATCACTTGAGGTCAGGAGTTCGAGACCAGCCTGACCAATATGGTGAAACCCCACCTCTACTAAAAATACAAAAATTGGCCAGGCGTGGTGGTGGATGCCTGTAGTCCCAGCTACTCAGGAGGCTGAGGGAGGAGAATTGCTTGAACCTGGGAGGCAGAGGTTGCAGTGGGTGACAAAGCAAGACTCCGTCTCAAATAAATAAATAAATAATAAAACAATCTCCATACTTTGGTTACTTAGGTACCTGTTACCACTTTTAAAATCTACAGACACTCAATGTGGATAAGAACTAACCAATGGTCATCAAATAAAGTTATACAACTGCAACAACAATGACAACAAAAATGATGACAATACTACTTTCATCACATACTATTCTAAATGGATTTAATTTCAGCTAACAGCTCTGATTATTAGCATATATTTCCCAGTGTTAGAAAGTTGTGCTTTGGTAAGAAGATAGGTTTGTTTATTTGCTTTTTTTTCTTTGAGAGGGAGTCTTGTTCTGTTGCCCAGACTGGAGTACAGTGGGAACCATCTTAGCTCACTGCAATCTTTACCTCCTTGGTTCAAGTGATTCTCCTGACTTAGTCTCCTGAGTAACTGGGATTACAGGTGCGTGCCACCATGCCCAGCTAATTTTTGAATTTTCATAGAAACGGGGTTTCACCATGTTGGCCAGGCTGGTCTGGAACTCCTGACCTCAAGTGATCTGCGCACCTGGGCCTCCCAAAGTGCTAAGTGCTGAGATTACAAGCATGAGCCACAGGGCCCAGCTTCTTCTTTTTTCTTTTTAGAGACATGGTCTTGCTCTCTCTCACCCTAGCTGGAGTGCAGAGTGGCATGATCATAGCTCACTGCAGCCTCGAACTCCTGGGCTCAAGGGATCCTTCCATATCAGCCTCCTCCTAAGTAACTGAGACTACAGGCACACATCACCACACCCACCTAATTTTTTAATATAGAGACAGGGTCTCTCCATCTTGCCTGGGCTGGTCTCGAACTCCTGGGCTCAAGCCTCAAGTGATCCTCCTGCTTCAGCCTCCCAAAGTGTGGGGATTACCCAACACTTTGGGAGGCTGAAGTGGGATGGACACTTGGGGATGAGCCACCGCATCCAGCTGAAGTTTGTTTCTTTGGCTTAGCTACCAACAGTCACCCACATATGATGAATAACTACATATTGGTGTCAGAAGACACCAATAAAGAAGACATTTCAGTATCAAAATGTAGTTTATGTATGACTTACTTGAAAGATGTCAATTCTCCATAGCATCTCAGTGTGATTAAGTAACAAAGGTCAAGTCTCTTTGGGAACCAGGATGTCTATCTTCTCCCCTTGGCAATCAGAGCTCCAAGTTCTTAGGCCTTTGGCCTCAGACTGAATGATACCACCAGCTTTCCTGGTTCTTGGGCTTGCAGACAGCATATTGTGGAATTTCTCAGCCTCCAAAACTGAATAAGCGAAGTCCTAATCCCCTCTTATATATTTATCCTACTGGTTCTGTTTCTCTGGAAAACCCTAATACAGATTTTATATTTAGTATTAAATAAAACAAACTGTTCCAAGGATACTACACTGTGCTGAATTTTTCTAGGTCCAGTACTGGGTTATATACTATTACTGATGATTAAGAAACTAAGTGTAATCTGAGCATGATAGCTCATGGCTGTAATCTCAGCAATTGGAAGGAACATTGGAGCTCAAGAGTTCGAGACCAGCCTGGGCAACATAGGAAGACCCCCATCTCTACAAAAAAAAGGAAAAAAGCAGCCAGGCATGATGACGCTAACCTGTGGTCCCACCTACTCAAGAGGCTGAGATGGGTCGGGCGTGGTGGCTTACGCCTATAATCCCAGCACTTTGGGATGCCAAGGCGGGTGGATCACTAGAGGCCAGAAGTTTGAGACCAGCCTGGCCAACATGGTGAAACCCCCTCTCTACTGAAAATACAAAAATTAGCCAGGTGTGGTGGTGCAAGCCTGTAATCCCAGATATTCAGGAGGCTGAGGTACAAGAATCACTTGAACGAAGGAGGTAGAGGTTGCAGTGAGCAGAGATCGTGACACTGCACTCCAGCCTGAGTGACAGAACAAGACTCCCATCTCAAAAACAAACAAACAAAAGAGGCTGAGATGTGAGGATTGCTTGAGCCCAGGGTATAGAAACTGCAGTGAGCTATGATCACACTATATTCCAACCTGAATGACACAGTGAGAACCTGTCTAAAAATAAACAAAACACATACACACACACACACACAGAGAGAGAGAGAGAGAGAGAGAGAGAGAGAAACACAAAAAAGTGGAATCTCTGTCTCAAAACAAAACTAAGTGTAATACAAGTTCTTGGCTATCTTGCCTACTGCTTAGCTGAATGACCAAAGAAAAAAACAAATTTCTCAGTAGTTTGTATGCCTAGAAAAATCTGTCAAAAAGCAGAGGAAGTTAAAGCTATTGCTTAAAAATGTGCCCATGAGAATATCTTTGGATTGATTTCACCTGTCTATATTTTGCCTGCTTGCCCTTCTGTGTGAATAATCAGTAACAGACTATTCACAGATCAGGAAGGAACTTTTGTTTTTTCCATTGCTTGCTATCTGTGAATCTAAGGAATTAACTCTTAACTACAGTCCTGCCCATATTTTGGTAAAGATGCCCTCTGCCTTTTTCAATTAGGCTGCAATATAACAAACTCAGTCCATGACTAAATTTAATCTAATCAGCCCAGTATTTCCCTCCTGGGATCCACCAGCACCAAATATAATAAAACTTCAATTTGGATGTCCGGCACCATGGTGCGCACCTGTAGTCCCAGCTACTTCAGAGGCTGGGGCAGGAGGGCTGCTTGAGCCCATGAGTTCAAGGCCAGCCTGGCAACATAATGGGACCCCTTTCTCAAAACAAAACAAAATCACCTTCAAGTTGGTCTTTTCTTAACATCTCTATCTTTTCTTTCTCCAATACCTCATCTTGAGCCTTCTTCTCTTGATTAATAATAGCATCTTGGTCTTTGGATTCCCTTCACAACCAGAGATGAAAACAGCTTCTCAGGGTAGAGATAGGAAAACTTCAAATCATTTCAAATAGGGTTCCTGAAAGTTCTTAGAGAAAATAATAAGGTATATTAGAAATTCAGAGAAAGGAAGAATTCAGGGACCTTGGCTCTTGGTCTGGCTTCACTATCGAATCACTTAAGTTATTTAGATAATCATAGGGCATTTGTTTTCCCTACTTCAGAGAAATGCTGAGACCAATGTTCATTTAATTCACTGTATAAAAACTATCCACAAGTAAAAATATTTACCTTAATACTGAAAATGATTCTTGGGCTGAAGAAACTCTTTTTTTTTTTTTTTGATGCGGAGTCTCACTCTGTTACCCAGGCTGGAGTGCAGTGGTGCGATCTTGGCTCACTACAACCTCCACCTCCCAGGTTCAAGCAATTCTCCTGCCTCAGCCTCCTGAGTGGCTGGGATTACAAACCTGTGCTACCATGCCAGGATAATTTTTGTTTTTTTTTTTTTTTTTTTTTTTTTTTTTTTTTTTTTTTTTTTTTTTTCTGAGAGAGTCCTGCTCTGTTGCTCAGGCTGTAGCACCATGGCACGATCTCAGCTCATGGCATCCTCCACCACTCAGGTTCAAGTGATTCCCCTGCCTCAGCCTGCTGAGTAGCTGGGATTACAGGTGCGTCCCACCATGCACGGCTAATTTTTTTGTACTTTAGTAGAGATAAGGTTTCACCATGTTGCCCAGGATAGTCTTGATCTCCTGGCCTTGTGATCCTCCCGCCTCGGCCTTCCAAAGTGCTAGGATTACAGGCGTGCGCCATCTAGCCCGGCCCAATTTTTGTATTTTTAGTAGAGACGGGGTTTCACCATGTTGGTCAGGCTGGTCTTGAACTCCTGGCCTCAAGTGATCTGCCGCCTCGGCCTCCCAAAATGCTGGGATTACAGGCGTGAGCCAACACATCCAGCTTAAACTCTTGTCTTATCCTTTTTTGAGACTTTTATATATTTACAGATCATGAAATCTCTAATGAAGTAAAATGGTAAGATCTGACCAAACAAAAAGACCATCCAGTGTTCACAGAATGCTAACATATAAACAAAGTTTAAGGAAGATACAAATGCCTAGATTCTAAAAAAATAAACGAACAATTTGAATGTCTGGTTTAAAACAAACAAAAAGAACAGGTTAAATGTTTGTATCTGAATGGTAACTTTGTTTTGAATGGTTCTAACAATCTCATAATTCCTGCAGTATCAAATACAGTGCAGGTAATTAATTCAGTGTACTCTTTCCTACTGCCAGATTGAACAGCTCTGAGGATAATCTCCCTCACTCTCCCAGGGCTCAGTTGGAAGATTCATTATTTATGCCCTCAATTGTTTACTCTGTCCCATTTTTCATACGTCCAGACCCAAGAGCCACGTTACCACTGGCCTGTTTCCAAAATGAATGTGTTAACTCATTGCCCTACTAGTTACAAAACCAAAATAATCAAACACACTATCTTAACTTTGGAGAGCGACCCCATCAACCACTTGATCCAGGGGAGAAAGTAGTAACAATGCCAGTCCAGGTTACCAAAAGCTAAATTGTCCTGGATAGAGATCCATACATCATTCTAATCCTTTATTTTGAGCCACTGAACAACATACACACACATCCAACAAGAATTCTTAAAGCACAATATCATTAGAAAGACAGATCTGGCCCTCACTGAGAGCAGACTGTAAACTACTGAGGGTTAAACCGATTGAGATAAAATTTGCCTAGCAACCATTCTGTAGGAAGAGTTCAGTAACTCACCAACAATAAATTCAACATCCTCATCTGACTGGTAAACAGATTACAGACTCCACCAAGTCCTCTACTTTCAGGATTCAGAGTCACAGCAAACAACGTCCTCAAAAGATTCAGCTTCCAAGAGTCAAACCCTGGGGGAGGGGGTTGGGCTTAAACACACAAAATATTGTCTCTGACACCAGGCAGACAAAGCTGAAAAGCTAAAAACTACCATCAGCTACATCTCCAAATGAATCCATCCACTGTTCTAAATAAGTCTCTGACAACTGAGAGAGCATTTTCAGAGTCTCTTTTGCCTCTAATATTTTCTCACCTTGACTAAGCTTTTCTCAATTCCAAATCTTACAACACTCAGCTGATTATTATGAGAATCAAGCAATGCCAAGGGCCCAATATTTTTCCTTCACCTTCTCAAGGGGATCATTTTATACTTCTCATGTGAACAGGGGATTAGTCTAGAGTCTCCCTTTAGAGAGAACATAGAGCCCTCTTTCTTAACCCCATTCTAAGCCGTGATTCACAGAAATAAGCAGGATGACCCAGGCACAGTGGCTCACGCCTGTAATCCCAGAACTTTGGGAGGCTGAGGCAGGTGATCACCTCAGGTCATGAGTTCAAGACCATCTTGGACAACACGGTGAAATCGTCTCTACTAGGCCGGGCGCGGTGGCTCACGCCTGTAATCCTAGCACTTCGGGAGGCCGAGGTGGGTGGATCACCTGAGGTCAGGAGTTCAAGACCAGCCTGGCCATCATGGTGAAACCCCATCTTAAAAAAAAAAAAAAAAAGAAAAGAAAGAAATCGTCTCTACTAAAAATAAAAAAATTAGCCACGTGGTGGTGCGTGCCTATAGTACCAACTACTCAGGAAGCTGAAGCAGGAGAATTGCTTGAACCTGGGAGACAGAGGTTCTAGTGAGCAGAGATTGTGCCACTGCACTCCAGCCTGGGTGACAGAGCAAGACTCTGTCTAAAAAAAAAAAAAAGAAAAGAAAAACAAATAAGCAGGATAGATAAAAACAGACTGCTAAAGAAAACTAAATCAATTACTTCAACCTCAACCAGCACTATGTTCCCTCAACCTAAGACATTATGGCTTTCTATAATTGTTTTCTTGCAGATAACCAAATTCCAGTATTTCCATGCCCCTTACATGGTATCTGGAGATCAGTGCAAATACACTTATGATCAATCAGTTTTATACATAGTCTTCTGTCTCCTGGGAAAATGTTTTTGGGGACCCCTAACCATTGCGCCATACAAAATACTGATCACACAAATCAGTCAAGAAAACAGAAATATCGGGCATGGAGGGGCGCAGTGGCTCATGCCTTAATGCCAGCACTTTGGGAGGCCTCTGGGAGGACTGCTTGATGTCAAGAGTTTGAGAGCAACCTGGGCAACAGAGCCAGACCTCATTCTCTACAAAACATAAAAATTAAAATAGCAATATAAAAAAAGAAAGTGAGTGAAGTATAATACAACTCTTATAAAACTGTACTTACTGCTGACCCATGGGTAGAGAACTTAAATACCACCTAGATATCAAATAGAAGGGCGACTTGTTTTTTGGTAGAAGTGAGTTGAAATCTTACAGCCTCCAACTGTTTGTTTGTTTTTGAGACAGGGCCTCACTCTGTCACCCAGGCTAGAGTGCAGTGGCACAACCTTGGGTCACTGCAACTTCCATCTTCCGGGTTCAAGCAATTCTCCCACCTCAGTCTCCCAAGTAGCTGGGACTACAGGAGTGTGCCACCGAGCCCGGCTAATTTTTTTATGTTTTGGTAGAGACGGGGTTTTCATCAAGTTGGCCAGGCTGGTCTTGAACTCCTGACCTCAAGTGATCCGCCCACCTCAGTCTCCCAAAGTGCTGGGATTACAGGTGTAAGCCATTGTACCCCACCTTCCAAACGGTTTTTTGGTCACTTCTCCAGCTTCGTATACCTTAGACATCAAAGCACACTTTGTTTTATATACTAGCTAACTTTATTTTATATGCTAGCTAACTGTCAAGGTTTCAATCAGTGATTTTTAACAGTTCACTCTCAGTAACAAGTTAACTAAGTTAACATCTGGGGGATCCCCTTTACCTCCCAATTTAAACACAATTCATGGAGCCTTAAGGGACAAATGAGTAATGAAGTAAAAACCCAAAATCTGACACATGAGTACTGTGAATCTACTTTTTAGTAACATGTCTAATCTAAGGTATTTGAGATTTTATTTTTTATAAAGGTAGTAATAGGGAAAAGTAATCGCTATTATTTCCACAACTGAAGTGGTTTCCTATCCCACTATCCCTATTTTTTATAATACTTGCTTTTATCCCAAATTGCTCCTGATTGTTTAGAGAGCTAGTAAGTCAATGTAAAGAAAAACCACTAATCTAACCAAAACTGTAAGACAGCTCCAGTGTATCAATTCTGTCTTCAAAAGTGGACCCCAGTTAGAACAATCTTTGGAAACTGAACCTGCATTACATAAATACTGAACCATTTTAATTAATATTTATCAAAGTGTTGCCAAAAAAAAAAAAGATATTTCATCCCTCTTGTACTGCAGCTCTTTGCTAATCAACATTAAGATAAACCTGGTCCAAACACATTTGGTGGAAGATGCCCACTTAAAGCAAGGGTGCTACGTACGTTGCCACCCAACACACACACACACACACACACACACACACACACACACACACACACACACCCCCGTTTCTGATATCAAAAATTTTGGATTTTCTATCTTCAAATGAAAACGTTCTTCTCAATTTAAAGAGGCTCCCAATTTTGGCTGGAGATAGGTGTTCTTCAGAAAGAAGGGATCCCTAAGTTGAAGAGGCAAAGGAACTCAATTTCATTTAAGTTGTAATGCTACAGCTACCCAAATTCATAAAGTTTGGGGAGAGGAAACTTTTTTAAAAAATTAACGAGGCCGAGCACAGTGGCTCACGCCTGTAATCCCAGCACTTTGGGAGGCCAAGGCAGGCAGATCACGAGGTCAGGAGTTCGAGACCAGCCTGGGCAACATGGCGAAATCCCATCTCTACCAAAAATACAAAAATTAGCCGAGCATGGTGGCGCTACTCGGGAGGCTGAGGCAGGAGAATAGTTTGAACCTGGGAGGCAGAGAGTGCAGTAAACCGAGATTGTGCCACTGCACTCCAGCCTGGGCGACACAGAGAGACTCCGTCTCAACAACAACAAATTAAAATTCATCTGGAGGTTTTTAAAGTTTGGTTTTGGTTTTTGACGATAGAAACTAATCCCTCCGAGGGTCTGTGAATATAAGAAACATACCGACAGAGAAAAAGGTAAGTTTCAGCAACAGCAAGGTAAGTTTGCCTGCTCTAGCCAGGTTTCTCCAACAGAGCTGAGCTGCTACACAAAGCCGGTGACAATGTACTCCGGGAAGAGACTTTAGCAGAGTTAATCGCTAACAACTATCAGGATTTCCTTTAACCACCATTTGACTGGGGCTGCTCCCTCTTTCCACTAGCACCTCCTCTCCTTTCAGATTGTTATTGCTGATCAAGGCTGTCCCAAGAAGGAAAATGGTGAAGACAGCCTTAATGGACACGGATGCAGTACAGTTCCAAATATCCACTCCTAGCTTGCCTTTTTTTGTTTGTTTGTTTTTAATTGCGGTTTACTGCATCAGATACCACACAAAAAGGGCTTTTCTTCTCTGTGCATTTTACTACACGACCGATATCGACACATCAGTAAAAAGAGATAAGAGTCCTGAATCTCCTTACCCATCTGCAGGGGTGAGATGAAGGGAAGGAAAAAAACGGATGAAGGGTAGAAACAGAAAACCAAAATAATCTGATGGGATCCAGAGATATTACTTCCCATTCCATTTCCCCTTTTCTTACAAGGTTAAGTCGGCTGAAGTCGGGGTCGCGTTAGAAAAAGCACACACACACCTTGCACCCTGGAAAGGAGGTGAGGTTCGCTCCGCAGCGCTCGGTGGGGCTCCTGGCTCCGCCCCGCCAGCCTGGGGCAGCTCAGCCCAGCTCACCCCCACCCCGGGAGGATAGAAGAGAAGGGGCTTCTAGCGGTCTAGGCAGGGGGAGGGGGAGGCGGCTGCTCCGGGTGCCAGGCTCAAGGAGCGCAGCACTCCGTGGTGCGCCGACACCCCCTCCCCCAGCTGACTGCCGCTAGCTCCTCTCCGCCGCCGGAAGCCAGCCCCGCCCCCTCACCTCCACCCCAGCTCTTCGCGAGCCCCCTCCTGTCTGCACAGCCAATGGCGAGCCAGGGAGCCAGGAGAGCGACTCGCCAAGCAGCCAACTGGGGAGGCCCACAGGGAGGTCAGCCACCGGGATAGGCCCGCTACCCGCAGACCCGGCCCGACTCGGCTCCTCTTTGTTAGCGCTGCCCCCATCTCTCCTGGCCCCCACCCCAGAGCCAGGAGCCAAGCATCCCATAGCTGGGCCAGGTGAAGCCGCGCTGCCTGGCGCCCCTTCTCCCTCTGTCCCCCTGCCCCCTCCCACTCTCTGCCTGGGTACTAGGAGAACCCCTACCCACGCGATACCTCCCAGAGTACCTCAGACTTCAACAGCAATTGGCACCTGGAGACACTCGACAGTAAAAAGATGCTCCCCAAGCCTCTCTGCCTCTAGTCTAATAAACTGCACTACACTGTAACAGTGGACGGATTTAGGGCTGCATATTAAATCAATTGCACACATCAATCCTCCCTGTCGGAAACTCCTGCTTTCCGTGACGCAGAAATTAAGGGGCGAGGGGGTGGAAAAAGTATGTATCTAGAAGTTTGTGGGGTGGAGAAGGGAATACATCAAATCATCGGCCAAAAAAGAAAAAAACACAAGAGAAAAACCACACATAGTTGACTTCAACCGGTTTCAGATACAAAATGTCCAATGTATTTAACTGGATGTCTCCAATCCAGTAAAATCCCAAGACGGTAGGTTTCAGTACAATTAGGAAGCAAACACCTAACCTTGTTCATTGAACCCTTGTTCAATCACCTACCTAGTTTTATGAGGAACATACTCTCAGCAACCACCAGGCTGAGAGTAATTGGCAGGCTGCACCAAAACTTCAATCACTAATGCCAACATTAGGGGCATAATGCTGTTGAAATAGAATATGCTAAACACTGTGGTATATTTTCTTGGGTGTAGTGATAGAGCGCTACATGGGGCTCATTTAAGAAAAACCAGCCAGGCACGGTGTGTCTCACCTGTAATCCCAGCATTTTGGGTGGACAAGGCAGGTGGATCACTTGAACCCAGTAGTTTGAGACCAGCCTGGTTATTAACATCGACATGGTGAGACCCCCACCTGTACCAAAAATTTTAAAAGTAGCTGGGTTCAGTGGCTCATGCCTGTAATCCCATCACTTTGGGAGGCCAAGGTGGGCAGATCACAAGGTCAGGAGTTTGAGAACAGCTTGGCCAACATGGTGAAATCTCATCTCTCCTAAAAATAAAAAAATTAGCTGGTTGTGGTGGCAGGTACCTGTAATTCCAGCTACTCGGAAGTCTGAGGCAGGAGAATCACCTGAACCCAGGAAGTGGAGGGTACAGTGAGCCATGATCATACCACTGCACTCTAGCCTGGGTAACAGAGCAAGACTCCACCTCAAAACAAACAAAAAATTTTTTAAAGTTACTAGGCGTGGTGACTCATGCCATAGTCCCAGCTACTTCCAAGAGTGCAGTGAACAGAGACCATGCCACTGCACTCAGCCTGTGTGACAGTAAGACCCTAATGCCAAAAAAAAAAAAAAAAAAAAAAAAAAAAAAAAAAAAAAAAAAAAAAAAAAAAAAAGAAAGAAAAAGAAAAAAAAAATAGGGGTCAGGGAAGGCAAGTTATTACCTAGGTTGTCGTTTTTGTTCAGAGTTCTTGCAAATGCATGACATTAAATATCTACATCACACTCTACAACACTCCTTAATCCCCCCAAACACTACTATAATTTAAAACAAAACAAAACATTAAAATTAAGCAGTCCAGTCTACCTTGGAGATCAAAACTTTTCATATATAACAATCTCAGAATTCCTGGAGGATGGAAAAGGAGCTGTACGACATGCCTGTTTTACTTTATTTATTTTTGAGACGGAGTTTCACTCCGTCACCCAAGCTGGAATGTAGTAGCATGATGCTGTGGTGCAATCTTAGCTCACTGCAACCTCTGCCTCCCAGGTTCAAGTTATTCCCCTGCCTCAGCCTCCTAAGTAGCCGAAATTACAGGTACTCACCACCACGCCCGGCTAATTTTTGTATTTTTAGTAGAGATGGGGTTTCACCATGGTGGCCAGGCTGGTCTCAAACTCCTGACCTCAAGTGATCTGCCTGCCTCGGCCTCCCAGAGTGCTGGGATTACAGGCGTGAGCCAACATGCCAGACTGATCACATCTATTTTTTAAGCACATGTGAATATACATCTCTTTGTCCAGTATAATATCTAGAAGTATACTTGCCAATCTGTCAACAGTAGTTATCACTGAGAGAAAGAATAAGAGTACAGGTAGGGAGAAGTAAAGGAGATAATTTGTTTTATTGTATCTTTTAAAAAATAAAAAGGCGAGCCAGTTGCAGTGGCTGATGCCTGTAATTTCAGCACTTTGGGAGGCCGGGGTGGGTAGATCACTTGAGCTCAGGAGTTCAAGACCAGCCTGGCAACACAGCGAAACCCTGTCGCTACAAAAAATACAAAAATTAGCTGGGCATGGTGGTGTGCACCTGTAGTCACAGCTATTTGGGAGGCTGAGATGGGAGGATCACTTGAGCCTGGGAGGTTGAGGCTGCAGTGAGCTGGGATGGCACCAATGCATTCCAGCCTGGACGACAGAGTGAAACTTTGTCTCAAAAGAATAAAAATAAAAAATTAAGGCCCGGCATGGTGGCTGACGCCTGTAATCCTAGCACACTGAGAGGCTGAGTCAGGCAGATCACTTGAGGTCAGGGGTTTGAGACCAGCCTGGCCAACACAGTGAAACCTCATCTCTATTAAAAAAAAACTAGCCTGGCATGGTAGGGGGGGCCTGTAATCCCAGCTATTTGGGAGGCTGGGGCAGGAAAACTGCTTGAAACCAGGAGGCAGAGGTTGTAGTGAGCTGAGACCTTGCCACTGCACTCCACCCTGGGCAAGTGACACTCTGTCTCTAAATAAAGTAAAATAAAAAGCATTAATTTTCTCATTTTTACTAGATTAACTTAGTGAAATTACAGATTTTATCATCTTTAAGTTATGTTGAACATGTCTTACTTTTATAGTCAGGAAAAGATACTAAACCATAAATCTCAGAAATAGATGGAAAAGATCAATAGGCTAGACTAAAAACTAGGTAACATCCCTTTAGACTGATCAGTTTGCACCTCATTATTTCTTGAGCAAATTTCCCAAATGGCAGTATTTATAACAAGCAAAAAAACTAAAATGTAACTTTGACACTTAATTTACTCCAATCAAAACAATGATACAGTTCCAGTAGAACAGAATAACAAACACACAAAACAACGAATGAGTCTGAAAAGAAGGTAAACAGTCCTAAAAAGACAATATCTAGCCGAGCACAGTGGTTCATGCCTGTAATGCCAGCACTTTGGGAGGCTGAGGCAGGTGGATCACCTGAAGTCAGGAGTTCGAGACTAGCCTGGACAACATGGCAAAACCCTGTCTCTACTAAAAATACAAAAATTAGCTGGGTGTGGTGGCACATGCCTGTAATCCCAGCCACTCAGGGGGCTGAGGCAGGAGAATCACTTGAACCCAGGAGACGGAGGTTGGGATGAGCCGAGATCTCGCCATTGCCCTCCAGCCTCGGCAATAAGAGTGAAACTCCATCTCAGGAAGAAAAAAAAGACAGTTTTCTCATCAAGACCTGCTATGTGATATTTACAGAGTTCAAACACCCATGACACAGAGCACAGAAGCTCTCATAAAACCTTTATTGTTCGTTAGACTTTAAGAGAACAGTAGGTCTGAGAAAAACACTGTGTTTTTTTTTTTTAAAGGGAATTCCTTGCACTATTACTTTAATGTAGCAAGGTGTTCTTTAACAGTAAAGGTTTTTAACTGGCTGCACTTTCTCTTTCAGACACTAGAGGGGAGCATAAAAATCCGTTCACTGTATCTGGGACTTTGTTTTACTTATTCACTAACGTCACCTAATATGTACTGTATTCCTGTATGCCTGAAATTCTATTAGACCCCAGAGACAAAAAGATGAATAAGATATGTCCTTTGTCTTTAAAGTACTTAGTTATTTAGGGAAAATATGCCTGTCAAAAAATAATAATAAGGCCAGTGCAGTGGCTCACATCTGTAATCCCAGCACTTTGGGAGGCCAAGGTGGGTGGATCACCTGAGGTCAGGAGTTCAAGACCAGCCTGGCCAACATGGTGAAACCCCGTCTCTACTAAAAAATACAAAACTTAGCTGGGCATGGTGGCAGGTAATCCCAGCTATTCAGGAGGCTGAGGCAGGAGAATAGCTTGAACCCGGGAGGCAGAGGTTGCAGTGAGCTGAGATCGCGCCATTGCACTCCAGCCTGGGCAACAAGAGCGACACTCTGTCTTAAAAAATAATAGTGGCCGGGCCTGGTGGCTCACGTCTGTAATCCTAGCACTTTTGGAGGCTGAGGCAGGCAGATCATCTGAGGCCAGGAATATGAGATCTTCCTGGCCAATATGGCAAAACCCTGTTGTCTACTAAAAATACAAAAATTAGCAGGGCATGGTAGCACACGCCTGTAATCCCAGCTACTCAGGAGGCTGAGGCAGGAGAACTGCTTGAACCTGGGAGACGGAGATTGCAGTGAGCCGAGATCGTGCCACTGCACTCCAGCCTGGGCAACAGAGTGAAACTCTGTCTCAAAAGAAATAAGAATAATAAGGCCGGGCGCAGTGGTTCACACCTGTAATCCTAGCACTTTGGGAGGCTGAAGCAGGTGGACTATTTAAGGTCAGGAGTTCGAGACCAGGCTGGCCAACATGGTGAAACTCGGTCTCTACTAAAAATACAAAGAATTAGCCAGGCGTGGTGGTTGCCTGTAATCCCAGCTACTAGAGAGGCTGAGGCAGAAGAATCACTTGAACCTGGGAGGCAGAGGTTGCAGTGAGCCCAGGTTATGCCACTGAACTCCAGCTTGGGCAAAAAAGAGCAAAACTCCATCTCCAAAAATAATAATAATAATAATAATAAAAGGCACACTACAACAGAGAATGCAGAGTACAGAATCAAACCCAAGACTTTGGGAGACTATGGATATGGGACAGGACAGCAGGAGAATCATTCCTGGAAGAGAGGGGAAAACATGCACCTATATATAATAATTCACACTAGACAAACCAGCCTATCCAAACTGGCTTTTTCTCCTATTAACAACCTTTCTGGCCTTAATCTAAATGGAAATAACCTATACCTGGATGGTACCTTTAAACTTCTATCTATAGAAAATAGAAGCATTATCTGGTAAAGAAGATTTGCTAAAATAACTACTTGGTAAGGCTTCAAAATCAATTTTATGCAGTTTAAAAGGCATGAAGGTGGGGTGTAGTGGTGTAGTTTATACTTCCAGCTACTTAGGAGGCTGAGGCAGGAGGATCACTTGAGCCCAGGAGTAAAGAGTTGGAGATTACAGTCAGCTATGATTGTGCCACAGCACTCCAAGCCTGAGTGACAGAGCAAGAACCTGTCTTAAAAAAAAAAAAAAAAAAAAAACAAAGACTCTATAGGAATGACTAACAAACCAGAATTAAAGATCAAAGTCATGATAAGGGTGCCAAAGGGAAACACCTGTATATTTTCCCCTAATCTTTAAAATGACGGCTCCATCATTTGTTATGGTTTAGGATGTTCGGGTTGTATGTTCTGGGAGTAGAGAGCTAGAGAGAAGGAGTAAGTTGTTAATTTCTCATCCTGATGGGGTAGCACATGGTAGGAAAAATAAAAAGCCCAAATCCTGAAAAAGTTTCACACACATAGACAAAATGAGACTTGTGAATCGAGCATGATTTGGCATCTTTAAATGCAGAGCCAATTCTCTTTTAGTGCCAAAGCCAATGGCTTCTCCTGTAGACAAAATGGCACAGTTCCTGAAAAAGCCCTGGACGCTGTTTCCCCACAATCCTATAATCTGTCAGAAGACAGAAAACAAAAAGAAGGCTGTGCAAGCCAGAAAAAGCAAATTATAACCAACACAGAGCCAACACTTTACTTCAGACAGAAGGAGGTTTTCTATGCATCTTTGGAAGGGGAGAGACAAAAGGAGCTTACCATTGCTCAAATAAGGCAAACAATAAAACAATTTAACCAAACACCATTTTGGATTAGCATTTAATGCAATAGCGTCCCTTCTCACTTCTTATTCATAGCCTTAAAAGAATATTTAACAAATAAAAAAATAGTGTAATGCCACAATATACAAATAACTTTTATAAGTCAATAAGATGAAGACAAATAACCAAAGAGGAAAATATTGAAAGAATATGAGCTAGTAAATCACAGAAGAAATACATAAAGTCAAAAATTATATATATTCCATCTTGTTAGGTAGTGGTGGAAAGTGCTTTCTCCATACAGTCCTAAAGGCATTTTGTCTTGATAGCACTGCCAACTGCAAGCTTCCAGAGAAACTTGGACTATTCTGAATGAAATAAATAATGATAAAGATGTCAAGCATAAGTAATACATTCCTAAAAATATTTAGAAGTTTTATGAAATACCTAATCTAGGAAGGAAACTATTCAATACAATGGATATAGGTAAGCTACAAATTAAATCCAAGAGAACTAAAATATGAATATAAGATGAACCTTTGCCTATGAATGTAAAACAGTTGAAGCCAATCCCTCAGCCTAGAATGAACAAGGCCGATTATGGAAGCAAATAACAGGAAGTCTTAATACAACCACAGAAATAAAACATCTCTAAGAAAGTAAACTTAGTCAATTGTCTTTGCTGTGAAAGCATGTTATTCAAGGACCCTTTTAGCACTCACCAAATGCAAAAAAAAAAAAAAAGCAGATAATGCCTGAGTACAGCAAAATCAAGTACAATCTTCCCATCAAAAAGAAAAAGAAACCTAAGCCTTTCACTTGTCCTTAATACAAAAAGGTAATGGATTGTGAGAGAACTCAAATTCCAGAAAAAAAGATTCAATTCCAACCTGCATAATGCTAAAAACTTTGTTACTTTATTCTAAAATTAGAAACACACAGGTCCCTACACTGAAAACAATATACAAGATCCCAGCTGAGGTGTCAGGGTAAATAAAGTTCCCAGCACATCAGCAGACTATTTCAGTTTTCCCTTATCATCTTTAGACCACATCCCAAATTTCCTCTATTGTTAATGTCACTTAAAAGACTGAGAAAAATTTAGTTCAACAGATTCAAATTTTAATGCACTTCCTAAGTACATTATAGGTAATAATGCCACTGATTCTATATTTAGTCTCTGGTATGGAACAAGGAGCATTAGTTTTGTCTAAAATGGCACCATGTCACTCTTCAAACTTAACTGCAAAAATCACCTAATCCTGCATTAAAATGTCTTTATGGTGTTACCTATAAGAAGTTAAAATGTTTTTTCAGTGTTTTTGTGTGTGCGAATGTTTCTACTGAGTGGCTGTGATGCTATACTACAGACATAAGTCACTCCCATCAGTCCTCTAAACATTCAGAATTGTTAACTACCATGAGGTGGAATTCATTCCTCACCACAAAGCAAAGATGGTAAATCTTTTTTTTTTTTTTTTTTTTTTGAGATGAAGTCTCACTCTGTGGCCCAGGCTGGAGTGCAGTGGCATGGTCTCAGCTCACTGAAACCTCCACCTCCTGGGTTCAAGCAATTCTCCTTCCTTACCCTCCTGTGTAGCTGGGATTACAGGCCACCACCACCAAGTCAGGCTAATTTTTTTTTGTATTTTTAGTAGAGACAGGGTTTCATCATATTGGCTAAACTGGTCTCAAACTCCTGAACTCAAATGATTCACCTGCCTCGGCCTCCCAAAGTGCTAGGATTACAGGCATGAGCTACGGGCGCTCAGCCTGGTAAAACTCTTAACATTCTAAAGTGATATAATAGAATTTATAAAAATATATCACCTTCTCAAAAGGAACTTAAGGCCTTCAGTAGACAGCATGTTACTAATTTTCACATCATCATAATAAAGAACTATTATTTAGCATTTATATCACACTTTAACTTGCAAAGTGTTTTACAATTATTTTCATTAGTCATGCATCACAATCACCCAATGAGCCAAAATGTTACCGTCATTTGACAGTTGAGAAAACTGATGTACTTTAAGGCCAAGGTCAAGTCAGTCTGCTTTTCTTATAAACCAAGGGCCTAAACCTTATAAAAAGTCTCATTTGCTCAACAGTTACCTATATTGCTCATGAAAGTAATTAAAGCAGGATTTTAGAAATAGGAGTCCATCTAAAATAATGGTACAAGGCCAGGCAAGGTGGCTCATGCCTGTAATCCCAGCACTTTGGGAGGCCAAGGCAGACTGATCACATGAGGTCAGGAGTTTGAGACCAGCCTGGCCAACATGGTGAAACCCCATCTCTACTAAAAACACAAAAATTAGCTGGGCATGATGGTGCACACCTGTAATCCCAGCTACTCAGGAGGCTGAGGTGGGACAATCATTTGAACTTGGGAGGCGGAGGTTGCAATGAGCCGAGATCACGCCACTGCATTACAGCCTGGGTGACAGAGCAAGACTCCATCTCAAAATAAATAAAATAAAATAATGGTACAAAAACACTGAAAGATGATACTACTTCAACAAAAATACAGTCAGGCCAGGCATGGTGACTCATGCCTGTAATCTCAGCACTCTGGGGGGCCAAGGCAGGTGGATCACTTGAAGTCAGGAGTTCAAGATAGCCTGGCCAACACGGCGAAACTGTCTCTACTAAAAATATATTTAAAAAAAAAAAAAAAAAAGGACAGGCACAGTGGCTCACACCTGTAATCCCTGCACTTTGGGAGGCCAAGGCAGGTGGATCACCTGAGGTCAGGAGTTTGAGACCAGTCTGAAGCCTGACCAACATGGTGAAACCCAGTCTCTACTGAAAAATTTTTTTAAAAAATTAGCCAGTTGTGGTGGCAGGCACCTGTAATCCCAGCTACTTGTGAGGCTGAGGTAGGTAAATTGCTTGAACCCAGGAAGCAGAGGTTGCAGTGAGCCAAGATTGCGCCTTTGCACTCCAGCCTAGGCAACAAGAACAAGACTCCATCTCAAAAAAAAAAAAAAAAAAAAAAAACATATATATATATATATATATATATATATATATATAGATACAAATATATAAGCCAGGCATGGTGACATTCACGGGTAATCCCAGCTACTCAAGAGGCTGAGGCAGGAGAATTGCTTTGAGTTGGGGCAGAGGTTGCAGTAAGCCGGTATTGCATCACTGCACTCCAGCCTGGGCAAGAGAGCAAGACTCTCTCAGAAACACACACACACACAAAATCAACTGGAATACAAACAACCAGGTAAGAACTTAGTAACAATGACACAGGACGTTTTCAAAGAAACTGGGTTCCAAAACCTGTTATCAAACAAAGACAAAAAAATAATCAATTGTTTTTTTTTTGAGGCAGAGTCTCACTCAGTTGCCCAGGCTGCAGTGCAGTGACGCAATCTCGGCTCACTGCAACCTCCACCTCCTGTGTTAAAGCGATTCTCCTGCCTCAGCCTCCCAGTAGCTGGGATAACAGGCGCCCACCACCACACCCAGCTAATTTTTTTGTATTTTTAGTAGAGATGGGGTTTCACATGTTGTCCAGGCTGGTCTCAAACCCCTAACCTCTAATGATTTGCCCACCTTGGCCTCCCAAAGTGCTGGGATTAGAGGTGTTAGCCAGCGCACCTGGCCCAAATGATTCTTCATCTTATTTTTCCCCTCAATCCACTACTATTAGACTTCTATGTCCACCACTCCAATGAACAGTTCTACTCAAAGTCACCAATAATTCCTAGGTCCTTAGGTTGTCAAATCCTGGCAGTACCTCTCTGTTATGTGACCTCTATATAGCATTCAACACAGCTGACAACTCCCCTCTTTTTTTTGTTTTTGCTTTTGTTTTTTGACACAGTGTCTAGTGCAGTGGCGCAATTAGGCTGGAGTGCAGTGGCACAATCACCGATTACTGCAGCCTTACCTCCCAGACTCAAGCAATCCTCCCACGTCAACCTCCTAAATAGCTGGGACTACCACAGGCATGTGCCACCATGGACAGCTAATTTTCAATTTTTTGTAGACACAAGGTCTCACTATGTTACCCAGGCTGACCACTCCCTTCTTGAGACATTTCTTTACCTGGCTTCTATAGCATCACTTTCTGGGTTTTCCACCTACCTCACTAGCAATTCCTGCTCTTTCAAACTGCTTTTCTCTAGCCACAAACCATCTGTAGGTGACCTCCTGATTGAATTCCATGACTTCAAATTCTATCTATTTCAGCTCAGAATTCTAGGAATTCCAGGCATTTCTGTCCAACTGCCTATCTGATTTCTCCATCTGGATACCTCACAAGTATCCCAAACTTAACAGGACCAAAAAATAATTTTTTTTTTTTTAATTTTAGACAAGTTATCACTCTGTTGCCAAGGCTGAAGTGTAGTGGCACAATCACAGCTGACTGCAACTTCCACCTCCTGGGCTCCTCCCACCTCAGACCCCCAAGTAGCTGGGACCACAGGTGTGCACCACCACACCCAGCTAATTTTCTTACTTTTTGTAGACACAGGGTCTCTCTATCTTATCCAGGCTTGTCTCAAACTCCTGGGCTCAGGCAATCCTCTTGCCTCAGCCTCCCAAACTGCTGGATTACAGGCATGAGCCACCACTGGCCAAGAATTCTTGACAATTATATTCTGCCAGTCTTACCCATCTCAAGTAATAGCATCAACCATTTACTTCCCTGGTTGCTCTAGTCAATAAGACAGAAATTATCCATGTCCTTATTACCTCACTTCCGAAAGTGTCCAGCTCTCTGACCTGGAGTGCAGTGGCACAATCCCAAAGCAAGCCCTGTCAACCTCACTTCCAAAATATATGTCAAATCTATCTACCTTTCCACAGCTTTTATACCATCACCCCAGTCCAAGTTACCATGAACTCTCATTTGATTAGTGCAAAGAGCCTTGTTACTGGTCTCCTTGTTTTAAGCCTTCAACCCTTTACAATCCATTTCTGTTTTTTTGAAATGGAGTTTCGCTCTTGTTGCCGAGGCTGCATGCAATGGCGTGATCTCGGCTCACCACAACCTCCCAGGTTCACGCGATTCTCCCACCTCAGCCTCCCGAGTAGCTGGGATTATAGGCATGTGCCACCATGCCTGGCTAATTTTGTATTTTTAGTAGAGACGGGGTTTCTCCACGTTGGTCAGGCTGGTCTCGAACTCCTGATCTCTGGTGATCCACCTGCCTGGGCCTCCCAAAGTGCTGAGAATACAGGCCTGAGCCACTGCGCCTGGCCTACAATCCATTTCTAACACAGCAACTGAATATTCTTTCTAGTCACAAATCAACTCATATCACAATCATACTTAAAAACTCCAAAGGAGGCTGGGTACAGTGATTCACACCTGTAATCCCAGCACTTTGAGAGGCCAAGGCAGGTGTTGCCTGAGCTCAGGAGTTCAAGACCAGACTGGCAACATGGTGAAATCTCTTCTCTACCAAAAATACAAAAAATTAACAGGGCGTAGAGGTGCACACCTGTGGTCCTATCTACTTGAGAGGCTGGGGTGGGAGAATCCCTTAGCCCAGGAGGTGGAGTATGCAGTGAGCCAAGATTACACCACTGCACTCCAACGTGGGTGACAGAGTAAAACCCCATCTCAAAAAAAAAAAAAAAAAACTCCAAAGGAAACACCTTACCCTAGCTTCCATATCTCACTGTCATCTGGCCTCTGCCTTTCTTATCCCTTGACATTCCCTCATTCACCATATTCAAACAACACTGGTCTGATTTCTGTTCCTCCAACATAGCAAGTTCATTCCTCCTTAGGTGCTTTGTACTGTAATGTTTGATCTGCTGATCTTCATATACGTCTAGATCTTAAATGCCATATCCTCAGAGAAGTATTCTCCCAATCTAAAGTAGCTATCCATTCATACTGCCTATCACATCCTCCATTTTTCTGTACAGTATTTATTAACTAATTTTTATTTTATTTTTGAGATGGAGTCTCGCTCTTACAGTCTGGAGTGCAGTGGTGTAATCTCGGCTCACTGCAAACTCCACCTCCCAGGTTCAAGCAATTCTCCTGCCTCAGCCTCCCAAGTAGCTGGGATTACAGACACCCACCACCATGCCCAGCTAATTTTTGTGTTTTTAGTAGAGATGGGGTTTCGCCACGTTGGCCAGGCTGGTCTCGAACTCCTGGAGTCAAGTGATTTGCCCGTCTTGACTTCCCAAAGTGCTGGGATTACCATACCCAGCTATTAACTGACGTATTTTTTTTTTTTTGAGATGAAGTCTTGCTCTGTCACCCAGGCTGCAGTGCAGTGGCGTGACCTCGGCTCCCTGCAATCTCTACCTCCCGGGTTCAATCAATTCTCCTGCCTCAGCCTCCTGAGTACCTGGGACTACAGGCACATGCCACCACACTCAGCTAATTTTTGGTATTTTTAGTAGAGACAGGGTTTCACCATGCTGGCCAGGCTAGTTTTGAATTCCAGACCTCAAGTGATCTGCCCACCTCAGCCTCCAAAAGTGCTGGATTTACAGATATAAGCCAACATGCTCGGCTATTAACTGATTTTTAAAAAGCTGTTTGTTGCTGGGCAGGATGTCTCACACCTGTAATCCCAGCACTTTGGGAGGCTGAGGCAGGTGGATCACCTGAGGTCAGGAGTTCGCAACCAGTCTGTCTAACATGGTGAAACCCAGTTTCTACTCAATACAAAAAAAAAAAAAAAAAAATAGCCAAGTATTTACAGGTGCATGCCTGTAATCCGAGCTATTTGGGAGGCTAAGACGGGAGAATCACTTGTACCTGGGAGGTGGCAGTGAGCCGAGATCGTGCCATTGCACTCCAGCCTCGGCAACAAGAGCAAAACTCATGTCAAAAAAAAAAAAAAAAAAGATGTTTGTTGTCTGTTTGCCCTCATTGGAATGTAAGCTCCATAAGAGCAGGGACTTTGTCTATCTTGTTTTGGGTACTGCCAATGACAGAAACATAGTATAAACTCAATAAATTTGGCAGGCTTAGTTGTTAGGTGCTGAAGTTAAAAAGGTGAAAAAGGGCCAGGCACTCACACCTATAATCCTAGCACTTTGGGACGCTGAGATGGGAGGATCACTTGAGGCCAGAAGCTTGAGACCAGCATGGGCAATATAGCAACACCTTGTCTTTGCCAAAAAAGAAAAATTTTTTTTCATTAGCCAGGTACAATGGCTTCTGTCTATAGTCGTACCTACTTGGGATGCTGACACGAGAGGATCATTTAGGCCCAGGAGTTTGAGATTGCAGTGAGCTATAACAGCACCACTGTACTCTAGCTTGGGTGAGAATAAGACTCTGTCTCAAAAAAGAAAAAAAAAACAGCCTGGACAACATACTGAGACTCCATCTCCACAAAAAATTTTAAAAATTACCTGGGCATGCTGGCTTGGGGAGGCCGAGGCAAGAGGATTGCTTGAGCTCAAGAGTTTAGAAGCTGCAGTGAGCTTTGCTGGTGCCACTGCACTCCAGCCTGGGCAACAGAGTGAGACCCTATCTATTAAAAAAAAAAGAAAAAGAATAAGTGAAAAACGCATAACCCTTACCCACAAAAAGCTCACAATTCAGATGAGGAAACAGAATAGCAATTAAATAATAAATGCAGGGAACACACATTCCATTTTATAGAATGAGATGCTGCCCTATAAACAATGTAAAAAATAATAATAAATGTAGAGGCCAGGCATGGTGGCTCACGCCTTTAATCCAAGCACTTACTTTGGAGGCCAAGGCGGGCAGATCAACTGAGGTTGGGAGTTCAAGATCAGCCTGACCAACATGGTGAAACCTAGTCTTTAATAAATAAATAAAAATAATAATAATAATAATAATAAATGTAATGTTAGAAGGATAATAAAATGTCAGAGTAGCCCATGAGCAAGAGTGATTATATTGCCTTGAAAACAGGGAAGACTTAACAGAAGAAATGAACTATGAGCTAAATCCTAAAAATTAATTAGGAGAATCTTGGTTATATTTGTTCAGATTATTGGTTATATTTGTCTATTTTGGAAGAAATGTCCTTGGAAGACAAGAAAATCGCTTGAGCAAAAACATAAGGTGAGGAAGGAAGATGGAATCAAGCATCTGTTAGGCATCAGGCAACAGGGCCTTAAAGGGAAAGGGCCTAAGTAGTCTTACAACTTAGGAAAATCACTCTTGTGGCAGTGTGATAAACAAATTAAGAGAGGTGATAAGCCTTGAGACATGCAGATTAGTTAGAAGGCTACTGTAACGGAGACAGAAAGAAGAGAGAAAGAAAGGAAGAGGGAAAGAGGGAAAGGCAAGGCAAGGCGGTGAAGAACAGAATCCTTGGGCCAAGAACACTGACATTTAGGGATTGGGTAGAAGAAAAGGTGACAATGAAGAAGGCTAAGAAGGAATAAGAGGTTAGAGCAAAACCAAGAGTGGACAGCATCACAGTTTAAAGCAGGAGAGAGGTAAATAAGCTAAAGACTGAAAAGTGTCACCTGGGTTTGAAAACTAGATCACTAAGCGGAGCAACTTCAGTGAAGTGGTGGAGACAAAACACAATTATAGCATTTAAGGAAAAAATTGGCTGTAAGAAAGTGAACAGAGGCTGAGTTGGGTGGATCACAAGGTCAAGAGATCGAGACCATCCTGGCTAACATGGTGAAACCCCATCTCTACTAAAAATACAAAAATTAGCCAGGCATGATGGTGGTGCACCTGTAATCCCAGCTACTCAGGAGGCTGAGGCAGGAGAATCACTTGAACCCAGGAGGCGGAGGTTGCAGTGAGCTGAGATCGCACCACTGCATTCCAGGCTGGGTGACAGCGACAGAGCAAGACTCCCTCTCAAAAAAAAAGAAAGAAAGTGAACAGAAAAAAAAAAAAGAAAAAAAAAAAAAAGAAAGTGAACAGAATAGGGGAGACTACTTTTAGGAACTGGGGAGAAACACAACAATAGCTGGAGGTAAGGTGGGAACAGAGAGCTGGGGAAAAGGGATAGGAGAGACAAAGACTGAAGATTGAGATAAAATAGAAACAGTGATGCAATAATGTCAGGGAGGGATTAACAGTACAGCAAAGAAAGGAAAAGGCAACATGAATATGGATACAGTAAACTGCAGGTGTAGAAGAAAGTAGTATAGGCAATGTCTACTTGGTAGCCTTTAAGAGAAAGACTGAGGGAGAATAACATTAAATGACTAGATTAATAAATAATCAACTAGATTAACAATTTACCAAGAACAAGCAAATATTCAGGTGACAGACAGAAGCTTAACCAGACACCCAACAATCCCCTACTAAGGGGAATATATATATTTTTTTTTCATGAGTCTATGTCTGAATCTTTTTTTTTTTTTTTTTTTGAGATGGAGTTTCGCTCTTGTTATCCAGGCTGGAGTGCAGTGGCATGATCTCAGCTCACCACAACCTCCACCTCCCTGGTTCAAGTGATTCTTCCACCTCAGCCTCCTGAGTAGCTGGGATTACAGGCACCTGCCACCATGCCCGGCTAATTTTTGTATTTTTAGTAGAGATGGGGTTTCTCCATGTTGGTCAGGCTGGTCTCGAAGACCGGACCTAAGGTGATCCGCCCGCCTCGGCCTCTCAAAGTGCTGGGATTACAGGCGTGAGCCACCATGCCTGGCCCCAATCTTATTATACTTTATCTAAATACTCGTCATTACTCAGAAATCTGCGATCTGATGGAAACGCAGAGTAGTTATGGAAAAATAAGAGCAGAGTAGAGACAGGATCCAGAAACACCAGCAAATACTTCAAATTGCCTCTCAGAAAAAAGTAATAGCAGAGAGAAGACACCGGATGCCAAGCAGAGGGGAAATGTTGTTAATCAATATTGGACTTGGTCCAGCTGCCTAAAAATTCAGGCAATTTTTTCAATGTCTTCCCAAATCCAAAATTCCACACTCACCTGGAAGCTGAAATACATAACTTCCAGGAATATTTAAGGATACTTCCTGCCCCAGTATTCTGAGTGTCCAAGCTTCAGTCCATTAAGCAATCCCTAGGAGAATAATTTGGCTAGACTTAGGATAAGATCTACATATTAATCCCCCAATTAACTTGTTAAATTTCACAACTGAAAATTTTTTCATGCACTGAAGTGAAGGATACTTCAGGTGACGCAACAGTGTCTTAGGATAGAAAAAAGAAAGGAAAAGAAAGCTAGCTGGCTGGGCACAGTTGGGGCTTATGTCTGTAATCCCAACACTTTGGGAGAAGGCCAAGATGTAAGGATTACTTGAACCCAGAAGTTTGAGAAAACCCTGGGCAGCATAGGAAAACCCCATCTCTACAAAAAATTTAAAAATTAGCAGGGCATGGTGGCACACACCTGTAGGGCCAGTTACCTGAGAGGCTGAGGCAGGATTGCTTGCACTCAGTAGGTCAAGGCTTCAGAGAGCCATGATCATGACACTGTACTCCAGCCTGGATAAGAGGGAAACCTTGTCACAAAAAAACAAAGAAAGTGGGCTGGGCACAGTGGCTCACACCTGTAATCCCAGCACTTTGGGAGGCTGAAGCAACCAGATACTTGATCCCAGAAGTTCAAGACCAGTCTGGGCAACATGGCAAAACCCCATCTCTACAAAAAAATACCAAAAAAATCCCCCCAAAATTAGCCAGGCATGGTGGCACACCATCTGTAGTTCCAGTTACTTGAGAGGCTGAGGTGAGAGGATCACTTGAGCCTGGGATGCAGAGGTTGCAGTGAGCCGTGATTGTTCCGCTGCACTCCAGCCTGAGTGACACAGAAGACCTTGTATTTAAAAAAATAATAATAAAAAAAAAAAACCACACAACTGCATTTCTAAGTAAAATAAAGAAGTTTAAAAGGATCTAAATTTTCTAGACTTTTTAATTATGTAAAATGTATTTAAAAAAAGAAATAAAATTAAGCTAAAAATTCAAATGTATTTAGGGAATTACATTTCTGGAATTAGTCTTTAAAGTCTCTCTCCTCCTCCCCCAGACAAAAATAACACTCTTTTAGTGTTCAGTTCTAAAGAGATCTCATAAATGCATACTCGTGTAACCACAACCACAATCAAAAGTCTTATCACCCCTAAAATATTTCCTCATACTACCTCTTTGTAGTCAAACTCTCTATTCTCTTTTTTTTTTTTGAGACAGAATCTCACTCTGTTGCCCTGGCTAGAGGGCAGTGGTACCATCTTGGCTCACTGCAACCCGCAACCTCCACCTCCCAGGTTCAAGTGATTCTCCTGCCTCAGCCTCCCCAGTAGCTGGGACTACAGGTACATGCCACCATGCCCGGCTAATTTTTGTATTTTTAATAGAGATGCGGTTTCAACTATGTTGGCCAGGCTGCTCTCAAACTCCTGACCTTGTGATCCACCCACCTCAGCCTCCCAAATGGCTGGGATTACAGGCATAAGCCACAGTGCCCAGCCATTCTCTCTCTACTCTTAACCCCGGACAATCGCTGATCTGTTCACCACTGTCTCTAGAGTTTTGAGTTTTCCCCAGAACATCACACAAATGCAATCATACAGAGTATAGTCTCTTGAGTTTCGTTTCTTTCACTGGGCATAATACCAGTGAGATTTATTCCTGTTATGGCATATATGAATAGTTCCTTTTTATTGTTGAGTAGTATTCCATTGTATAGATAAATCACAGGTTGTTTATTCATTCCCCAGTTAAGAGTCATTCAGGTTGTTTCCAGTTTGTGGTGACTATAAATAAAGCTGCTGTAAACAGCCACATACAAGTTCTTTTGTGAACACAGATTTTTATTTCACTTGGGTAAATACTTAGGTCATTTATTTATTTATGTATTTATGTATTTATTTAGATGGAGTCTCACTCTGTCGCCAGGCTGGAGTACAGTGGCACAATCTCGGCTCACTGGAGTCTCCAAATTCCTGGTTCAAGGGATTCTCCTGCCTCAACATCCCGAGTAGCTAGGATTACAGGCACGCACCACTATGCCTAGCTAATTTTTGTATTTTTAGTTGAGATAGGGTTTCACCATGTTGGCCATGATTACAGGCGTGAGCCACCGTGCCCGGCCTATCACTCTTAATTCTATAATTGAAAGTTAACTTGTTTCTCCCATCAGGAGGTAAACTTTGGGTGGGTAGGAAGACACTATACTAATACTTACATTTTAGCTCCTAGCATAGACAGAGCTATATAGTCAGGGTCTTTGCTCTGAATGACCAATTGCTTTGAATAACAGCAAGAAAGGGGAGAAGTTGAAAACAGGATGTCTTACCTTGCAAACAAGCTATGAAAAGAATCCTCCAGGCCAGGTGCAGTGGCTCATGCCTGTAATCTCAGCACTTTGGGAGGCCAAGGCGGGCAAATCCCGAGGTCAAGAGATGGAGACCATCTTGGCCAACATGGTGAAACCCTGTCTCAACTAAATGTATAAAAATTAGCTGGGCGTGGTGGTGGGCCCCTGCAGTCCCTGCTATTTGGGAGGCTGAGGCAGAGGAATTGCTTGAACCTGGGAGGTGGTGAGGTTGGAGTGAACTGAGATCGTGCTACTGCACTCCAGCCTGGCAACAGAGTAAGATTCCAACTCAGTAACAACAAAAAGAATCCTCCAAAAAAGTGGAAAGTGGTAGCAGTTAAAAAAGAAAGGCTGGGCACAGTGGCTCATACCTAAAATCCTAGTACTTTGGGAGGCTGAGGCAGGAGGATCACTTGAGGCCAGGATTTTGAGACCACCCTGAGCAACACAGTGAGACTCCGTCTCTATTTAAAAAAATGAAAAGATCCTTAATAAATATGTGAAGAGACAGAAGGCAAATCTAGAGATTAAAACATAAACATCAGGCTGCTCTCCACACATTGCCTAGCAGGTAGCCCTGCTCTGCAGTAGTAATGGAGCTGTAATAACACTGCCACCTCAATAAAGCTGTTTTCTTTAAAAAAAAAAAAAAAAAAAAAGATAAATAGTAGACTTATGAAAATTTTAATGCATGAACCTTATCTAGAGACTGCTTTAAAACAGTCAAAAAAATTATGAGCTAATTGCAGAAATGTGAAAACTGACTGGTTATTTGATGACATTAAGAAATGCTTGTTGGCAGAGCACGGTGCCTCACACCTGTAATCCCTGCACTTTGGGAGGCCAAGGCTGAAGGACAGCTTGAGCCTAGGAGTTCAAGACCAGCCTAAGCAATATAGTAAGACCCCATCTCTTAAAAAAAAAAAAAGTTTTAATTAGCCAGCCATGGTATACCCTGGACCCCACAGTCTCAGCTACTCCAGAGACTGAGGGAGAAGGATGGCTTGAGCCTGGAAGGTTGAGGCTGCAGTGGGCCATGATCACGCTACTGCTCTCCAGTGTGGATGACAGAGCTAGGCCATATTTAAAGAAAAAAAAAAAAAGGGGGCTGGGCTGGCATGGTTCATACCTGTAATCCCAGGGCTTTGGGAGGCTGAGGTGGGCAGATCACCTGAGGTCCGGAGTTCAAGACCAGCCTAACCAACATGGAGAAACCCCATCTCTACCAAAAATACAAAAAATTAGACAGGTGTGGTGGCACATGCCTGTAATCCCAGCTATTTTGGAGGCTGAGGCAGGAGAATCATTTGAACCCAGGAGGCGGAGGTTGCAGTAAGCCAAGATAGCACCATTGCACACTCCAGCCTCGGCAACAAGAGCAAAACTCTGTCTTAAAAAAAAAAAAAAGGTGGCCGGGCGTGGTGGCTCACACCTGTAATCCCAGCACTTTGGGAGGCCGAGGTGGGCAGATCACAAGGTCAAGAGATTAAGACCATCCTGGCCAACATGGTGAAACCCCGTCTCTACTAAAAATACAAAACAATTAGCCGGGCATGGTGGCATGCGCCTGTGGTCCTAGCTACTCGGGAGGCTGAGGCGGAAGAATCACTTGAACCCAGGAGGCGGAGGTTGCAGTGAGCTGAGATTGCACCACTGCACTCCAGCCTGGTGACAGAGCAAGACTCCGTCTGAAAAAAAA